>JAIPRM010000364.1:42608-60040 GCA_025469315.1 Stegophylla sp. TES_Ste_2020 | reverse complement strand
TTCTCTTAATAAATTATTATTAAATAGTTGTCGACTTGAATAAAAAAAAAAAAAAAAAAAACCTTTTCCTATCAGATTACCGAGATTATTATTTATGTACTTATTATATTTTGTGCGCGCATATTATTATTATTATTATTGTAATTAACTCTACGCGTATTAAAAATCGCTGTGTATTGATTTCTTCTATTAATTACTCTAAATACTGTTTTCGACAATAATTCATAAACGTATGTACATTGTACACGCATTATTAAATTATTGATTAAATTATTTCACAGCATTCATAAAAGTGTTTATTATTCTCAATTAGGTTCAACTATATTACAAGAGTATATTAGCTGATATGCCTATGCTTTGTACAGAGATCATTATTGAGGTGTATTATAATGATTAAAAAATTTAAATTACAATATTTTTTAAAATAAAACACAATTATCTTTGTCGAAAAACGTGTTACAACTTTTTCGTTAATTATTATATATAATATAATGTGACTTGTATAGTTAAAAGTACAAATTATCGTGCAACGTAAACGAAATTAAACCAAGATTTTACCTCACTAATTCTTAAGTACACGAAACCAAAAATCAATTTCAACAGACTCTATCCCCTCCCCCCCCCTTCTCGCTCTCGTCGGACGTTTTATTCTCTTTTTATTTTCACGCTCCGCTACACATTTACTATTAAAGCGATTGGCATTTATCAAAAAAGAAAAAAAAATCAAAAAAGGTTTTTTTTTTTCCGCGAAACGCATTTCAAGCGGACGATTACCCTTTCGTATTTCTACCCTCTAAAATCTCTAAAAGAGTTATTCGGCGTGACGGCGACAGCAACGATGATAAATACACGTCGTTTTGGGTCGGACGCGTATAATAATAATATAAAATGCAAGAGAAAACGACGAACAAAGGCAATTTCCTCTTTCCGAGAAGGACTGCGCGCGCACACACGAGCACTACGAATATCCATCCCCTCCACTGCAGCGTACAGGGGGGGCGGCAATCAAGTATCTGTTTTCCTCGGTATTATTTTTATTTTATTTTACATCCCCTCCTCACCCCTCCCCCCCCGGGATTTATCGCCATTTTCCGACAGCACGTCGAATAAGGGACGTGACGCACAACACCGAAGAGCCCTGCAGACGAAATTTCGGCAGCAACAGTCATAAAACCGCATATAAAATATTATAATTTTTTACCGTGGCGGCAAAATATTTCAAGCTATTTTCTACGAGGCATAGGTGCAAAAATATGGGTGTTTATTGTTTGATGGAAAATCTCTCCCCCCCCCCACCACCACAATTTTATATGCCGAGGAAATGTGTGTACATAAGTATATAATTACATTTTAGATTCTGAACCAAGTGAAGAAGCTAGTGTTTTTTTTCCTATGTACAACTTTTCGTATGGAAATACTTGTACAAAAGTTTCGATCAGTAACTTTTTGAAACCGGATTTGCCTCTAGGTTGAACTTTAGAGAGGTCATTTTTTGAATTTCTCAATTCTTCAATTATTTTTTTTGGAAAAAACCACTCGGAAACCATCATTTTTCGATCCGAACTATATGAAAATTTAAACATAGATAGAAAATCGTATAAGAAAGATTTTGGCGCGAGAAAACTTTGAAAATGTGAAAAAAACATTTTTTTTTTCATTTATTTTTTTTTATTATTAACTTCCCTCGTTCAGAATCGTTTTATTGAAGAAATAATTGATCGTTTCTTTAAAATTCAATACACCCGTCAAGAGAATCCCACCCATCGTGCGCGAAATATGTCAGGATTTTTTTTTTTTACAAATATTTATCAAACAATTTATTTTCTAATTTCTATACCTACCTGTGTTGTGCATGATCTACGAATAATAATAGGATTATTGCAAATATGACAATCTACTTTACAACTGTAATTAATGACAATAATGAGTATCAAAATGAAATTTATTTTTCTGAAATGAGAGATAATAAATAAAGTTCATAAATTATCTATTTTTCTTTCAATTAATTTCAAATTCGGTATTTTAAATTACTAACAGATATAATATATTATATCACTTGGCTGAGCAAAATTATAGAGTAATATTTTTAGGTATTGTGAGCTAAATGTAAATATAAATAGGCTCTGCTCCCCTCACAAAATTTATTTTTGCAATTGCCCCCCCTGCCCCCATTGTTCCGGCGCCCCTGTGTGTATATAAATTGTTTAATATATATATATATATATATATTTTTGGGAAAACGTCATCCGATCAACAGCAGACGCGAATTATGAATTTACCCGGTTTGTGAACACGCGTGTAATAATAATATACAATATGTATATAATGAACACGTGAATATATGAAAAAAAAAAAACAAAAAAAAAAAAAAATGTATTTTTGTGAAAACCGAAGAACAACACGTTTTTCCATTAAGTTTTTTCGGCCGAGGGATTTGCCCGGGGATTTATTCGCGTTTTTATTCGTTTATATTATTATAATATTATGTATTATATTTGAAACACACGCGATGCACGTCACATAATGCACGTATAAAATATATAAGTACCAATACGGATACACGAGTATGCAGGTAAATTACAAATTTTATTATATTATCACGTCCAGTACTCGTATAATATATATATAGTAAACTATTTGATTGACAGATGTTGTAGAAAGGGAGTCAATAATATTGTAAATTTAAATTCGTAATATTAATGTATCGTTCCAGAGTTTTTTGTAAACATTTGAACTTTGAAGTAATGACGGTAAAAATGTTTAATTTTCCAATTTACAACAATTTGATTTGAATTTGAATATCTGTTGAGTGAAAAAAATACATCGAAATTTTCCGAAATCTAAGAATAGTGGTCGATGTTGAAAAAAAAACCAAAAACTCAAATTATTACGCACATAAAGATAGTGTTAATATAAATATTGTCTTAAAATTTTTAAATCGTACATGAAAAAAAGTTTGAAAGTATTGGCAAAAAAAAATGTGTTTTACTTCTTTATTTGAGTCAAGGCTCATTTTTTGCTACATAGGAAAACATGCAAAGTGCAACATACATGTTTGACATAAGTATGGTTGATTTTCCAACACATTCAAGAAAATCGTTTTTCAGGGAAAGTAAAAAAAAAAAAAATATTGTAGACAAATAAATTGTTTTTCGGAAAAATGCTGTATAAAATTATTCGTAAACACGATATTTTCTACAACGTCATTGTTTTTTTTTTTTTCACCGCACATATGAGGCGTTTAGTTTCAAAACCAGCTATAAGCAATTTTCGAAATTTTTCAGAAACAGCATAAAACGAAAATAACGTAAAATACTTGGTCTATAATTTTTTAATAAATATGAAATCAAAGCTTTTGAATAGTACACGTCATATTGTATGTGAAAATATATTTCGTAAAAATATCATTACAAGAGTTAAATAAATTTATAGTTTCGAAATGGCTGGCTTTGTTGTGAATTTAAGCATATGGCTGTTTTTGAAACTAAAAATTTAATTTTTTTTCTCACTTATGGCTGGTTTTGAAATTGATTTACTATGAGATAGATAATTTTGAAACAAACACTGGAAAATTTAAGAAATACAAAACATTTTGAATTTTATGTACATAATTACCTAATAGTAAAAAATAATAACCAAATAGAACTTAATCAAAGTTAATATTTAATTTCATGGAAACTGAAAAAATTTGAGTACTATTACCAAAGCAGACAAAAACTTGCGTTTAATTATGGCTTGATTTGAAATAAACATCGTTAGATGGCTGGTTTTGAAACTAACCACAATTTTCTGTCCTCATTTATTGTCGATTGTTGTTTGATGTTCAATATTTTTACCAACTATGTAAAATACAGTATGAATATTTGGAAAATTAAAAAATATCCATTTTGAAAAAATTGTCTTTTAGCTGGTTTTGAAACTAAGACGCCTCATATACGAACCGTGTATTTTCAGATTTTTTTAGTGCTCATATGAATAAATACATATTATTATTTCTGAACTTTTCAGTGCATATTTTGAAAATGTTTAGTGCATTATTTTGCATGTGTACGTTTACGCGTTTTTAAGTGCAACGACTTAAACGATAGTCCTGATTATATAATATAATGATTTATAACGAAACGCATTTTATTGCAACGCAACGGAGACGCTATAATAATAACAAAATAAAACGACGCGTTTTAATCAAATGATCCGTGTTGACTGGCAAATCGTTCGCCCCTCCGCAGCCAGCGCAGCAGTCCCGTTGTCCTCGGCCATCATCATAGCGACCCACTCTTCTGTGTGCTTCGCTCGCCATTTGTACAGGGCGGCGGTCCTCGTTCGCTCATTATCAAAAACAAGCTCAGTTTTCCGCTACATTAACCACCGACGACGACGACGTGCTGTAGAAGCAGCAGCAGCAGCAGCAGCAGCAGCGTTGTCGTGTCCGTCGCTTCCCTCGGGACCGTTTTCCCGGCACAATGTGCCCCCAACGCTGTTATTATTGTTATTATCGTCTTTATTATTGCGTGTACTTCGTGTGCATATACGCTATTCGGGATAAAACCATGTCCTCCTCCTCCTCCTCCTGCCCCGTGGCTGATGCCGTTACTATACAGTTAGGTATATAGGTATTATAATTTAGGCTCGTCATCGATGTAGGCATTATAATATCCTTATAATCGAGATACAAAACGGCGTCTTTGCTCGAGTCTTTTGTTATAATATTTTACCGAAACCGATAAATCATTGTAACATGTGTTTTACAATGAAATCTGAAATTCGAATGATTTTGCATCGCACATAGGTTTTTCTATTGAGTCCTTTTTTTTTTTTTTTTTTTATTCACAAACACCGAATGGCTGCAATATGGCGGCGGCTTTATGCTCTAATCAATCGTATTTCTTATATCTTTACAAATTTTACCATATAATTATTATTATTCATAATAACACTTGAACAATACATTAATAATTTAACGTTGACCGTTGTATAAAAATATAAATTATATAATAAACAGTGTTTTTTTTTTTCTATTTTTCAGTCGAGATATTCTTAGTTGATAATAATAATTAGTAGTAGCTCAATATGTAAGTAAGTTGAACACTCAAGATGAGTATTAAATTTAAAAAAAAATGGTAAATGCCTAGTATACATAACATATTTTATTACTAAACAGTTATATTTTTTCATTATTTCATCTAATTATTTATTATTACGACAATTTTAACCTAACAATATTATACTTACCAATTTTATTATTTTATATTTGATATTTAACTGTAATATTGAGCTACCAATTATTATTATGATCTAAGAATATTTGTTATTAAATATCAATATTTGTAAGTATACAACTGAATAATACAAAAACAACACTGTTATATTATTTATATTTTGATACAACGGCCGACGTTAATATATATATATATATATATATTGTGCTCAAGTGTTATGAATAGTATTATGGCAATCATCCCTTTTTTTTGCTATATTCCAAAAACTTTAGATCAGCTTGTACTTTTTAATTGCCCCCCGTGCGTTGTCTTGAATATCTCATTTATTATATTGTTCGAATTTATGTAGTGAAACGTTTACACGTTAGATTTATAGAGTAGTTTGATAATAGCAATAACTGATAACAGTGAAAATAAAAAAATATTATCAATTTTGATAGGATAGGAAAATTTTATTATTATTTACATGTATCAGTAAAATAAGTGAATATAATATTATTTAAAGGTAAACATGAATCGAAAGAAATCTTGTGTGAAAAAGAACATAATAATATAGCTATTAAAATATTATTTATCTAATTAACTAGGGTTTTAACTAGGGTGACCATACGTCCTGTTTTATACTGGATTGTCCTTTATTTCGGCTCTGTGTCCTGTTGTCCTGACAAACTTCTCTCAGGACGCTTTTTGTCCCGTAATTTCAAGTCTGTCCCATATTAATCCCGTTTTTTGACTAACTGGTTGATTTAAAATTTTTGAAATTTAATTATTGAATAAAATTGTTTAAGAATATAGAAATCTTTAGGATACCATAAGATCAATTACAATCGTAAAATGAATTAACAAGTTTTTTTTTTTTAGAAAGTAAAGTATACAATATGTAGTTAGGTAACAAATAATAATAGTTTCATTATGTTCTTTTATGTTTTTCAAAATAATGTTTTTATGCGTTTACATTTAATCTATAATAGATAGTTTAAAAATTATACTTTTGTCACGATTCAAAAACATAAATACATATATATATATATATATATATATATAAATATTTTTGTCCTGTATTTTATTTTCTTAAATATGGTCACCCTAGTTTTAACAGATGGTAGGGATGAGATTTTTCGTGGAGACGGAGAGAAAAGTTGCGCGGGGGGGGAGGTTGGTGAGCTAATAATAACAATTTTAGGACCCAATGAAATATAGGTCTATAGTTAAACCTGTGACGTGATCGTTATACAACACCTTTGGAATTGTTCTCACGTGAACGCAGTTTAAAAAATAAAAGTTGCCAAAATATACTATTTACCCACATATATATATATATATATAACGTGTTTATTCTATTGCCTAATACTGCAGTGTTACTATTATTATATCCACCAAATCGTGCTCGGCATGATTATATTATGTCCGCATTGTCCATACACATTTCACGAGAACATAAATCGATTAATTATTATTATTATTATTAATTAAATAATATACCTAACATAATTAATATTATTTGTACACTGTTACATCTATTTTTTTTTTATACATAGCTAGGTATAATAGACCGGACGATTGCAATCTTTCGAGGACGTCGTGTTTTACGACGTTGCAGCCCGTAGAGGGGAACGATTAAATCCCCCCCCTCCGTGTTTATATATATATATATATATATAAATGTCACGAATTTCGACGTGATCGCTGTTTAAAAGTAAAAGGCGATTTCAGCAGCCTCGGGTATTTATTAAAATAATATTATGTGATTTGAGAACGAACATAGAGAGTACAATATTATCACATACAATAGTGTCCGGATTTTTAGATTTATTGGACATTATTCGGCGAGCGCATAATAATAATATGTAGTTTTTGTGGAAGTCGAAAATGTGGACAGAATTCATTGAACAGTAAGTTCTTGGAAAAAAATACGTTTTGCATATTCGAGAATAATTATTTATTCGAAGGATAAGGAATAATAGTAGCTGCTCGCTTTAAAATATTTTGTTAATATTGATGAAGTGTAAATAAGTACCTAGTAGTCTTATTTTATATAAATTTCGTTTTTTGTTATTATTAATAATAATTACACATTGAGAAATACAAAAAGAAAAATGTTATCAGTTTTTTATCTCTTTCGTAATCAATTAATTGAGATTTTGTGGGAACATTTTATTTTATTACAAACGTGCCGGTGTTCTTATAGAGTTCGTGTTTTAAATCATTCGAATGGAATAATATTTTTTAAAAAATAATATACACATAAATACAGTCATACATGTTTTGAGGTTATTTTGAATATTTCTACATATTAATCACACGCTTTTAAGAGAACAATATGGAAAGAATATAAAATTTTGGTATTTTGCCGCATCATATTCTAATTTTATTTTCAACCTAAATATCCGGGGACCAAGAGTAAATTATTATTACAATAAAATTATTATTAAAATATGCTTCGTATCACGCGCGTTTATCTGTACGTTTTGTTTTACAAAATACTTTACTGGCGAAAACTTATAGAAATGAAATTAGTCATTGCATCACTTAAGCTCTGCGATATATTATGTGTATACTTTTAACAGACACCGATATGCAATTCAGCTGTCTGCACTTAACGCGATAATTTCAACGTATTACTTAAAATATATTTAAATTATTTTGGGGAAAAAAAATAATGTATAATTTACTTTGATGCCAAATTATGAAATTACCATAACATAATATATGAACACGTATTATAATTGTATGACGGAAAATGTTTTTTCACCGAGTCGATTTTGCGTAAAAACAAACAATGAATAAAACTTGGTCGGATGAGTAACTCATCTCTCTCTATATTTAGGTACAGATATATGGCGAATAATATACCGAAAAAAAAAAAATGGCATAAACGTTCGACTACGAATGCATATTGTAATACTAAGCCGTTGGCGGTAATAAATAATATATAAAACACATATTTTGTAAAAAAAAAAAAATAAACTCAATTCACAATATTTCCGATGTGCACGCGAATCGTAAATTCTATTCGTAATGCAATTATATATACAATATATATTATTATAACTAGGGCCCGGAACTTGATGCATTTGCATCTTTTTTTCTTTTGCTACAGGAATTCGATTCATGAAACACTGAATCTAATGGCACAATTTTTATTTTGCCATTTTTTTTTCATTTTTCTACATTTTTTGTACATTTAATTGCATTTTTAAAAACTTTTCATTCATCTTTTATTTCATTTTTCTTTAATAATATTTGAAATACCAATCAATATTGAGATATATATATATATATATACATGTCGACTGTAGGGTTACATGTATACCGTTACAGAGTAGTCAAAAAGTCGAAAAACAAAATTTTAAGAAAAGTAGAAATTCTACAAAATGGTATTTGTAGAATCCTCAAGAGTATTCTCAATTTTTTTTTTTTCGAGTTTATAAAATTTAATATATATATATATATATATTTTTAATGTCATTTTTTAACATTTTGATGTAATTTTATGTTTATTTTTTAATGCGTTTTTACATATTTTTAGGTCATCAAGTTCCGGGCCCTAAATCAATAACAATATCGTTTATTATATGTATATATAAATCCAACGAAAATTAGGGCCAAAAAAAAAAAAAACGCGCTTTGTGCCGCCGTCGTCAGTGAAGTATTTGATTCCGGGGTTGGGTTTCTGTGTGATGTGACAAATGTTTTATTAACAATTTTGTGCCTATTGTTTATTTCATATAGGACGTATATGCGAGTCAAAATTTTTCTGATTTCCATTAGGAAAGCGGTCAGTGCAGGGGTACCAACCGAGCAATATGAGATACTTTAAAATACGTAAAACAAAACGCGAATCGACACCATAATATTTATTATTGTACGCGGTTGTCGCGATATCCCTTTGGGAGAGCAGACGAAGAGACCAGACCGTTGCACATTAATAAAACTCACTTTGGGGCCGCCAAAAGTATAAATACATACACAATAATTATTATAGGACAAATGTTTTAACGACGCCTCTTATTATTATAATTTGCCCTCGCGATGACTATACCGTTTTTAGGGTGGTGCGCATAAAATGTGTAGTAGGTAAAATATATACGCCACCCCTATCGCGCACACGACCGCCATTGGTCCAAACGGTCCCTGAAGGGCACTCGAATAATATCTCCCTAGATACACGCGCGAGCGTGCATAAGTGTATAATAATATGACCCCTCTCGCTGATCGACAAAAAAAAACGAAAAGAATAACAACTAATTTACACGAGTGTTATTTTATACGCGATCGTTGTAAGACAAATCCAATTGGATAACGCAAAAGGGGTGAATGTTAGTAGGATCAAGAGTTAAACTTTTTTTTTTTTTTTTTTTTCATCCCCATACAGCCCTTTATTTCGTAATGGAAGTGAACGACGGGGTGTTTACCGTAATATTTATTCAAACAATATATATATATACACATAGGGTGTGTACCAGTACGATTTAACAAAATGCAATAACATTATTGTTCTATTGATAATTTTTAACTTTTTTTTTTTTTTCAAAATTTTTACTACGACATTGCACCAAAGCAAATACATACAGACTTTTATTTTTATTTTTATTATTTTTTTTTTTTTAGGACCCAAATTTTGAAATTTGAAATATGATACTACAGTTTTAGAAAAAAATCAAAATAGCCTTTTTGTAAACCTGATTTTTAGAAAAAAATATTGGTGTTTAAATCTTAAACAAAAGTTTATTCGTTCATTCCCTACGATTTTTTTTAAATTTCTAAATATTAATAAAATAATAAAATGTCATTATTTTTAATGTATTTGACAAAACTATTAAATTATTCACAAACTTAAAAAGGTAGATAAATATTTTTCCAAAAGTGTAGTTTAAAATTTGGATTCTCAAAAAAAAAAAAAAAAAAAAAATTGTAAACGTTATTGCTCTAGTGCTGCGTATGCTGTAGCAATGATTAAAAAATAAAAAAAACAAATAAAGTTAAAATTATTAACAAAACAAAAATCATATCATTTATCAAATTATACTGAGACGCCCTGTATATATATATATATATATATATCTATAAAAAAAAACTATAAAATAAATGCATTTGATAAATACATAGATATAAAGGTACGTAAAGAAAAGTAACAATATAATGTAGGTATGTATTATTATTTTCAAAATTTGTTCTAATGGTTTACAAACAAAATACGAAAATATGATAAAATGAAATCATGATTATTCTATACTACTTTCTGTTACGAAGAATCTTAAAACGTATCGCAATAAATATATTATATTATATTCCCTCTAAACGTCACACATAATAAATATGTAAATACCAATCATCAACGAGCAAAAAAAAAAAACAGTTTGACCTCAATATTGCGTGTGTAATCGAAAATTCATAATTAATTTCGTAAGTGTTTTTTTTTTTTTTTTATTATGATTTTCAGAACGCATTAATGACATCTGATATAATAATTGTTTCGTTTTGTCAATAACAGCTCTTGATGATCTATATATATATATATATATATATTTATTTTATATACGTATATAGGAGAACAGCGATAATTATTACCAAGATTAATTACTATAATATGTAAATAAATTCCATTGCATGTAATAAACTAAACGTTTAATTAGAGAACGTCGTCGTACAATTGACTTTTTTATGATGACATTATAATGAAAAAATTCTCGATAATTTTGTGTGCAGCCAACCAATTATTAGAAAATAGCATCTAGAAATATTAAATTATAATATTATGTTTTAATTACAAAATATTGATTGACGATAATAATAATATCGTGGTAATCATATAATAATATTAAGTATGTATTTTACACTATACGTTTTATGGCAAGCGAATATGATTAAAAAGCGCGTTTTCGTTTCGCAAAACCAATTTTGTCTAGAACCCCCCCCCCGCTTTTTCATACAACGCTCTTTTGTGTGTACACCCCTCTCGTCAAACACAACAAGTGACGCGAGAATACGAGTAGCGGCGGCCATTATGATTTCTTTTCATCCCCCTCCCCCGTATACCCGATTATCAAAAGTACCCGTTTATAATCTGACTCCCCATAGTAAGTATCCGTCGCGTTTAATCCTTTCAAAATGTGTTAACACTGGAAAACGACGCCGCCGGTATAATGCTATTATAATATTATGTAAGTGTATACCAGTATGTTTTCGTATGTGTATAATGTATATATATATATATAAATGTTTTTTTAATACTTAAACTCCTAGACGATATGATATTTTTTAATTTTTTTTTTTTCTTTTTGTCCTCGTGTGTACAGTAAAAAATATTCGCATTGTATCAAATGTTGACAACGGACAATATAACCACCGACGTCAGCATATCAAAACAACACTATCTCCATTGTATACACTTAACGTCAAAAAAAAAAAAAAAAAAACAGTAATAAGAATAATCACTGACGGATGAAATCCGATTACGAATAGGTGTATACATTAATGTACACATTGCCCGGACAATGTGAACCAAGAATATTATCAATGAAAGTTATGAGATTTTTAAAACAGGCTGTATAAACGTAATATTGTGTAGATATGTATGTCTGTGTACTATAAATAGTGTAGAAAATCAAACGGACTATGAAATATATAAAATATAAAACATATAATAATAAAATTATATAGTTTAAACTAAAATTAAAATAACAATATTGGGTAATTTTATTATTATTATTTTTTTTTTTTTTTATCAAAATATTTGTAATATAATAAGATTTAGAAATTTAATTTATTAGATAACATATAAAACATAATGATATTAGTCTATTTTTTTTTTTTTTCATTCCATCAATGTCAAAATATAATAAATCCATAATTTAATTTAATTTATTAGAAAAATTACATAATGATATTAAATATAATATGTTTGGTTCACATTACCCGGGCAGGACCACGTTGACCGGGCAATGTGTACAGCAGCGACGGTTTGTAATATGAATAAAATAATAATATATTATTATGATAGTTATGGTATATTATGTAAAAAAAACCGTATAACACATAAATTATGCGCATACATATTACATATTAATGCATTATTACCTACATTTGTGATGTTTAATTGGATGAGGTAAACTGCACTCTAAATAGTCAATAATTAACGGCGCTTGGGAAAAATATATTAAAATCCAATAAACGTTTATAATAATAATAATTCATGATTATTAAACTGGCGATAAGAAATCTAAATCCTTTCCGTGTGCTGTTTTAAACGTATATAAATATTATTATTATAATGTCCATTTATTTTCATTGCCTTGGCACATTGTCTGTCTACACTTGCGGAATTTCTGTATGGGGTAGTGCATCATACGAAACTCACATTCAAAAACTTAAAACTATAACATAATATAACATTTACAAATTGTCATAACTTCAATCTAGAGAAATTTTATTAACTAATCTTTATTTTACAAATCTCAATAATATCACTTTCCGGACACAATATCCACAACTCGCTATAAATGAAAACACTAGTTATAAGATTCCGAGATATAAAACCGAATTTGACAAAAGAAATCCACTTTTTATTGACATTAAACTTTGTATTTCCTTAAATATTGACATCGGTTAATTTAATGCATTTAACAAAGTAGTAAATTATATTATTGAAAATTCTAATTTAAATTTAATTTAATTTCTGTATTAAATACACTGCAGTAATGATCAGAGTTTTCTTAATTATTTTTTTTATTAAATGTAAGATATTATATATTATAGGTTAATATTTTTACTAGGATAATTTTTACTGTATACTATCTAAGAACTAAGTCTCCTCCTCAAGCACGCTTTTGCAAGAGACTTAATTTTATTGTGTTAATTTTTAGACGTCTTGTTAAAACGAATAAAGATTATTGTTATTATTATTAAGTCTATGACGGAATTCGTGAAAACAGCACTTGGTTTTCGGCCAAATAATTACAACGTGTGTACCCACCAATTATACCAATATTCCATAGATTATTAATTAACCAACCACCAGTTGACGTCTAAACCGTGTAAAACGTTATTTCCGCGTAGGCATAATATTGCGATAACGACACTCACCTGAGTTTCGGTCAGACTCAGCGATTGGGCCAACTGTTTCCTCTCGGCGCCGACCACGTAATGGTTTTTCTCGAACGCGTGTTCCAATTTGAGCAGCTGACTCGGGCTGAACGCGGTCCTTATTCTTTTGGGTTTTCTGAATGGCTGCAACAGGAATCCCGGTATGTCCGGTCCTGGAGGAAAACAAAAGTACACATTATATTATAAAGGACTCGTTAGCGAAAAACAAACGAAAATATTATAATTATTATCATTATATGTTTATTTTGTTTGCGTTACAATATTATTATTATTATTACGTATTATTGTGCTTTTCCGAAGACCAACACACACACGGTTGCGTAAAATCGTTATTAATGGTTTTCGGAGCTGATAATCGGTATGTCAGGATGGAGCCGTGTGTGTGTGTGTGTGTGTGTGTAAGGATTGTGTGTCATGAAGAGACGACTCGGCATGGGGTCCGCCGGAAAAAAAAAAAAATCCTTGCGCCTGATAACATTGTACCCAATCTTAATTTCTGAAAGCCAACAGTGATAAAATATTCAACGGCGGTGTCAAATAAATTTATTTGTTTATTTTTTTTTTTTTTTTTTTGAAACTCGTTTGGAATATATTATTATTGTGAGACTGCTGCTGCAACAGCAAGACCCGCGAGTCCAATATTATTATGTTTTTTTTTTTTTTTTTATCTCATATTCCCCTCGCACACCGCAACATCACGTTATTACTATGCGCACTGCACAGTGTGCTTGCGTGCACGCGTGTGTGCGTTAACAGCTTCATTAGAATATACAATTGGACAATGAGTTTGTTATATAAATTAAACATAATATCATAATGCGTGCGTCTCGCGTTTGTGTGTAGGCGAGACTTCAATAATATTATTGTCATGCTACACCTATACTATAATAATATGTATCTCTGTCCTTATATCGCGCCGCCGTCGCCGTTATTCTATTAAACAAATTAGATTTTTTTTTTTTTTCTTTCTTTCCTCTTGTTGCACAGCAACAGAATCCGTTGTTACAACACCACGTCGTCGTATTCCGTTCAATTTGTGACCTTAATATACATATATATATATACATATATATATATATGATTCGTGAGTTCAACGCGATTATTATATTAAGACAGAGGTTCTCAAAGTGTGGGGCGCGAAAGGTTTAAAAATCAACATTGTATTGGGGTAGGACAGAAAAAGATACGTGAAATTTGCATAAAATTATATGATCGCGTCCTGTAGAGTTTCTCTCCGTTTCACCAAACATTGTGATGAAAAAAAACAAGACCACCTATCGCCACATTAAAAGTGACTAAAGACTTATTTTGAAATAAATTGGTTATTTGAGTATAAATAAATATTAGCCTACAAATGTTGTTAGTTTTCGACTTTTTGCTACTCTAAACATGACTAGTAAAATTATTTTTATGAGGGGGGACCACGTCTGGATTTAATCAAAGTGGGTGATGGGGGGGGGCCTGGCCTAAAAAGTTTGAGAACCTCTGTATTAAAAGAAAATAATATATTAATCTTCTTTTAACGTCGCGCTATTATACGCGTGTATTTATAGATATATTATTGATTGATTGAACTCGAGGTTAAAATAAAAATATTGTCGTCATTCATTTTCGATAATCGACAACATAATAATATTATAATAAATCTATTTACCATATTATACTATTATTATATCTATTTACTCGTCAGTCGCCGCCTAGCACGACCATAAAAATATAATTTAATGCGTGCAATCGTGTCGTTAATGTTTTTTTATGATCGTCAAAAATGTCGTCCAACGGGAGAATTAATAATTATTATTATCGAGAAAACTCCTCGTTTGGTTGCGGAGGGTTATCGCGCGCGCGCATACTGTCCAACACATATTATATTATATTATTATTATAAATACGATGTTGTAATAAAATATGTATATCGTGTACTATATTATATTATTATCATTATTATTATTATAATTATTATTGTAATAAACCGTCGAATACCGAAAGTAATAAAATAATAATCGTTTGATTACTGAGTTTTATGCGCTAATAATAATTATTATTGCCGTCCACAAAAACACGGACAGAACAAACTGAACAGATCCTCTAACTACTTAATGACTCAGTGCCGGATCTAGGCGGGTGGGGGGGGGGCAAGTGGGTATCAAAAAAGCTATTAGTTGTACAAATGTTTAAATTTTTTTTTTTTTTTCATTTAAAACGTTTGTGAACTTGAAAATTATTATAAATATTATTTAGGAATTTATATACAGGTCCGTAGCTACGGGGGGCCAGAGAGGACGTTTCCCTCCCTATACCCAATCTTTGCCCCCTCTAAGAATATTAAAAAAATATTAGATAGGCTTTTAGGTAAGTACGTCTTTTCAACGGTTCTCAGTCTTTTTGAGACCGCGACCATAGGGGTTCACCATCATTTAATTATCTAAATAAACTCCAATTTTAAGTTGTATTTTCAAAACAAATGTATTATTGTAAATTTCCAAACAATTCTAACGTACATACATGGATATTTGATGGAAAACTACAGTAATAATTACAGAAAATATTGTTTTTATATATTATAATGCTCCCCTTAAAAATGGTTTGCCCCACTTGAAAATTTGGTCTGGCTACGGGCCTGTTTATATACCTACTATTTTTGTTCGACGTAGATATAATATCTCAAAGTTCATAAAAATTATTAATATTATAGAAAAAAAAAATTTGCGTTAAAACACCCCCTCTTCTCCCCAAGGACGGGGGGCCCTCCAGCTCCGCCCCACATATGGAGTGCACAATTAAGGGCGTTGCATTTTTACTTGCCCCGAGCGTCGAATGCCGTCGAATGCCCTAGATCCGGGGCACTGCTTAATGTATAAACGTTTTTTTTTTTTTTTTTTTTTTTGGAAATAAAGTTTTTCTACGGGAAAGCAAAAGATTTATCACATGACAAAATAAATGTAAAAATAATCGTTTGAGTCTCCGTTGTATAATCATAATAATTTATAAACGTCCATTAGGTCCATTAGGTCGTGTGCAGAGAACAATAAAAACCGATTATACGTGTCCATCCGAAGAGGACACGGGGGGGGGGAATCAATTAAAAGCGATTAATAACGCGAAAATGGTTATGAAAAACTATTTATATTAATATTGTTATTATATCCGCAGTATATTGCGAGGCTACGACGGTCCGATTATTGGCAATCATCGATTAAAAATAATAAATTAAATAAATAAATTAACAAAAAAAAAAAAAAAAGCTGGCTAACCACAGCATAATTTATGCAGCTGCAGGTTTAAACAATAAATACACACAATAATATAACGAACGCGACTAGTCACGAGCAGAGAATAAAAACAACACAATAAAATAAAAAATAAGTATTACTTTCCTATGTGTATATAATATTATTATGTTTATACGGTAACAGCAACACGTATAATCGATCGTAATGGTTTAACCGTTTAACGCATACACATTGTGCAGATTATAATACACACACACACACACACGCATATTTTATAGATGTATACAGTGTATGTACATATATTATAATTTATAATATATGTGTGTATCGTATGCGTGTGCGGTGCACGGAAAATAAATTATTAATAATATTATTTAAGTACGATATAATATCATATCGTACAGACCAGTGGTTCCCAACCTGCAAGGGGAAATTGAGATGCTGCACCGGGGGGGAAGGGAATAATTTTTTTGTAATTTTTTTCCAAAAATTATTTTTAAATTACCTAATATTGTCATTTCTGTTTTTATACTTCATAATTTCATCTCGTGTTAAATATTACGAAATCGGTAAGTTGTAAAATAATGGGGGAAATCAACATAGTAATAATCGTACTATAATATGCGGATACATTTGGTTATATTGCACAATTATATTGTTTGTACGACTAACAAAAGGAAAGTCAAAACTCTGTGATTTAAGGGGGGGGGAGGGAGATGAGATTTTTGAAAAATTACACAAGAGCAGAGTAGAATCAAAAAAAAAAAAAAAAAGTTTGGGGACCACTGGTAAATACACCTATTTGCCTTATATTTTGTAACGGTGTTGATTTTGATTTTTTTTTTTTTTTTTTTTTTAAACAACGATTTTCACA
>JAIPRM010000364.1:28320-42508 GCA_025469315.1 Stegophylla sp. TES_Ste_2020 | reverse complement strand
ATTAATTCAGTTTAAAGAACTTTTTTTTTTTTTTGAAAAATTTAATTTTTTTTAAAAAAAAAAAATTAATTGCCCAATGGAACTCCGATGATATTAGTTAATCATTTTGTAACTACTTTTTAACAAATTTTGATGAATTAGGTACCTTAAAAAGAATAAGTCTAATTTACAGGCAAACTGTGGAAGAAAAAGAATAGCATGAAGATTTTTTTATGATTTAATAAACTAATAAATAATTATAATACGTTTTTCGTATTTAATATGTATATTTTTTCTATCAAAAACCCCATTTTTAATACTTTTTTTAAAGTTTTTTTTGGGATATTTGTTGAGCTTTATTGCTTTATTTTGAGTGCTTTTTTTTTAGTTTTTTATTGCTTTAAAATCCGTACTCTAGTGATAACTAAAGGTTGCCACTTCTTAAGTGATATAATAGTGTTTAAAAATAATTTATATAAAATGGAATTATAATATGTATAATTTATAAATACTTTTCTTTTTTTTTTTTAATATTTGACTTAGTTTGGTTTTTATTAGGGAGTTCTTTTTGCCGCACCCTGTATTTACCTCTCTCATTGTACATTGTTGTTAATAACACATTTCAATAATAATTGTACGTGAATAATAATTAATATTGTACACGGTGGTAATTAATAATATAATTAAAGGCGCCTGATAACGATATTATAATATCGTCGTCGGGTCCGATGATAAGAGAGAGAGACAACAGCTGCAGCTGCTGGACATGTCATCGAGTGTGTAATTTATATTTTATACGGATAAGATCGCTCAGCAATAATAATAATTATACCGCACTGACATATTATTCGGTTTTACATATTATTATTATTGTTATTATCATTTCGAGAACAAACGCCATCTGTTGACCGGCATTTTTATGTATACACATATATTGATTGTGTACACCCATTACGTACTTACGTTTTATTATATGTAATAATATTGTTTTGACAATGGTAATTTACATTGTTATTTTTCACTTTTGTTCCACTATAAATAATATTATTAAATACTACTAATTATTTATCGCTGTTAATTAACCGTCACGCCCCGCACCGATCCGCCGCCTCAAACGACCACGAGACAGGCGGCAATTAATAACCGCGGGCGGCGAGACTTTATTTTTTTTATCCTTTCTGACGTATATTTATATACACGTGTATATTATATTCACCCGGCTTCTCCTCCTCCTCCTCCTCCTCCTACTCTCCTTGTCCTGTCCCCCAGGGCTCGATAACGTTTACACATATCAGATATTATAATATTCAATATTATATTATGGCGGTGCAAGAGAATATTATTCTGAAAGCTAACCCATTAACGTATTTAAGGGCAGGCTAAGTAGGCTGGAGCCTAGGGCGGCTTTTTTTTTTTTTTTTGAAGAATTAAGAGTTTTTTGGTAAATGTATTTTATATATATATACAAATAGGAATCTCGTGTTGAAAAAAGTTACAAGAGTATAAGAGAATATACTTGACAATAATTGTGTTATATTATATTTCGATTTCTATTGAAATTCGAAACTACTTGAATGTTTATAATATTATAATACTTAGGACTTGGGTTAAGTTAGGTAGAGACGTTATAAGAAGTAAAATTAGCAAAATATGCACAACACAAATTGAAAGAATTTCTTAAAAAGTCAAAAATATTAAGTAAACAGTAAATATTGAAAAAAATACGGTATTTTATTTTTATGAATATTTTTAAAACTAATTTGATTATAATAATTTACATTCTGATACATCATAATTATTGTATAAAAAACTAAATGTATTGTACGCGTAAATAAAGAGGAGGGGGAGGCATCAATAATTCTCGGACATTGTTTTCAAAACGCCAACTATTATCTGACAATGACAACTTGTTTATCAATTTTTGACGTAACATTTTTATTTCGAAGATTTAATATCAAATTTGAAAAATGTGTATGCAAAATTTTTAAAAGAAAGGTTCTGACCAATTATCATAGTCGGTTCCTTAGTTGCTCTGGTGAGGGAGGGGGGGGGGTCGCATCAGATTACTTAGTCTACAGGCGCCAAAAATCTAAATAACCTATTGTGTGTGTGTGTGTGTGTGTGTGATGTGTATATACACTTATACTGTGAAATAAAACTTGTTAAACACTTCCCCTTAAGGGGAAACGTATCGTCGTCGTCAATTTATAATAATTCGGTAGCTCGACCGGTCGGAAACGCGTTAAATTCGGCGCGGGTATATGTAGAAAATTCTACCTGTGAAACCCACGCGAGAAATTTACACAGAACTCTTTTAATTTTTTTTTTATAACTTGTTATTACATATTTTATAATACTATAATATTATATACGTTTATAATAATAATAATAATAATGTAATAATAAAATGTTACCCACGGATTTCAGCTGCCGGCCGATATAATTTTCGTCAACACGAATATTATAACTGCAATATAATATTATTATTATACACTGGTAATATACTTTACACACATAATAATATGGTCAGATTACTGCACGAAATAGCTGTTAATATACAATACAAAAATATTGCTGTTGAAGCGTTTTAGAAATCAAGTCAAATCATAATAATTTGTTTGTATAATATTATGAAACAAAAACAGATTTTGTTTTTCATGAATTATTAAGTAGATAGATTTGTTATGTGATACCGTGAATTTATGACCGACATATATATATATATATTTATACATGATACATGATATACAACGTCCTATATACCGAAGGCTTGGATTAACAATAAGACTAAAATAAAAGGATTGTTTCAAAAAGAATTAATAACCACATTCTAATCATTCTAATTATCAAAAACATGAATATACCAATGAAAACCCTAAACCCCAATGTTTGCCAAACTTTTTTTTGTATTTCAAAATCTCCCATCGTCCCCCGCCCCCTGCCCGCCACGAATTGATTTTTTTGTTCATTTACCTTGTCTTGGTCTATATATTTTTGATGCCAAACAAAGCTATCAGCATCAATAAAGACAAAAAAATAATAAATCTTTTAAAATATGTATTTTATTATTAAGTTTAAGTTAGTACCTAGGTATTTTATAAGTATGCAATGACAAATTAAATTAATTACCCACATATTATTAAATAATTCGTACAACAATTAAGATGATATGACTGCAGGATGAAAATTCGCGTTAAAACATTCACCATCGACTTTTATGAAGCCCCTAAATCGAACTTGTAAACTCAATGTCCCCCTTGGGTAGTTTTATCGCCCACTTTGGGAAACACTGCCCTGAATGAATACAAAATTAAATATTTGAAAATTTTCCGTTCGTAGTATTTCATTGAAACTTTATTAATTACTTTATGCATTTATGGATATTGACCGGATTACATTCAAAGTTCATCGGTTATTCGTATATTGTAAGTACACATTGTGCATTGTGCATAACCGAAATTACTCAAATAATATTATACCATTAAATGATGAGTGGAAAACATAAGTTTTGGATCATAAAAACGAGTGCTGCCTTAAGCTCCACAGTCCATTTATTCCGCATCACGGTCGTTATCATTGGTCGGCGCGTTTATTAAGTCGAATGCATTCAGAATAGGTACAGAAATTTTTTTTTTGTAGTATTATATTATGCAGACAACTACATATTGATTAAATTTATTGAGTATATTCAATCAATAATATAAATATATATATAGTAGTTTAATATATACGATTGCTGTGTTAAAATATTGTGAAATAATAAACAATAATTTAAAATACCAAATTTAAGGCCGTTTTTATTTCCAAAAAAATTATATTTATATTTATGCGAAAATATACGATGGGTACGTTTTACTTGATAATGAAAAATTGGCATTGGGTCGAGTGGGGTAATTGTAAACAAAAAATGTTAATTATATACCTAAATTCTAAAAATTTGGCTTTTTTGGCCAGATAGTGTTTGTTTTTTTTTCATTTTTTCATTTTTAGCCACACACCCAACAACTACATTCCGATGGCTACGTGTAAAAAATTCCAATTATTTTATTAAACTCAACATATTTACATTTGCCCCATAATTTTTGTGTTTTACATTATTGTTTGGAAAATTAATTATTATTTTTTTTTTTAAATTATTAAATTCGGTCATAAAGAAACTATTACAAAATATAAAAAGTAGCTTAAATGTATTTTTGAATATTATGAATTTAATTACTTTTATACAAATTAAGATAAACAATATTTATAAAACCTAACCTAACTTATATAATACAAAAACGACTTGTTATATCGTCGGAATCGTAAATAGTCGAGACGCGAGCGATGGCCGTATGAAAAATGATTTTTTTTTTTGTTCTTTTTTTTTTTTTTAACTGACCCGTAGGCGGCAGTGGCTCAACTTAATATAATATATAAACACATAATATTATAATAATAATCACAACAACGTCAATTGGTAATTACTAATTAGTAACTCGAACCTTAACGCGCGTATATATTATATTATACGCCCAAGTATATAATAACATAATACACGTGTAATGTATATATCACACATATATATATATATATGTGTATATTATATACTCGCACAGTGGCTCGTTATCGGTTACTTTATGGGTTTTTTTTTTTTCTAAACGATGCATTAGTCTCTGTTGCCCAACAGAAACAGATACGAATATAATTAGTGTGTATACGCATAATATGATTCTTTTCTCCGTAAATAGACCATCATAAAAAAAAAAAAAAAAAAGTCATCGTAGTTATGTATAATATTATGTACATGCAGTAGTATGCATAGGTATATATAAATAGGTGTAAGACGTGAGAAAACTCGACACGGAAATTCCGGGGAAAAATGTAAACTTACCTCTACAATAATAATGTAATAATATAATAGTAGTAGTAAGCTGGTAGTTAGTATAAGTAGGTACCTCCTAATAAGTGTGTAACTACGTCCTGTATATATATATACGTACACTACGAGATTAAGTCTCTTAGCGCATAGCTCAGAATCCGACAAACGTATATTATTATCATTAAGTACGTATAAAATTATATTATTATTATTATTATTATAGCCGGTACTCGTGTGCGTTCCCTGGACCGTCATCATTCGAACATCTTTGGATTTACAAGGAGAAAAAAAAATGACTTTATAACAATACATAATATATGTTGTTCCCGCGGTATTATTATCGTGTTAAACGAAAAAACAACGACTTACGGATATATATATATATATATATATATACATATATAGACAAAGTACATATCATTATAATTTATATTATTACACGAAGCGTTATAAAAATATATATATATATAATATAGGTGTACTTATATACCTACCGTTATCAGTGGCGCAACCGAAAAGGGGGGGGAGTGTTTTAGGTGTCTGGACAACCCCCCCCCCTTGAACCATATTTATGGAAATTTTATTCAATAAGAATTTTAGAAAAAAAATAGTCCTTTTAACTATACGATTATTATAACCTCTATTAATTATTCAAAAATATATGTAATGGTTAAAATAAATCACTATTTTATGAAATATTTAACATTAGGTTATCATTAGGAGTTTCATCAACATCCATTACAAATTATATAGTTGGAAATAATATATTACGATATAGAAGAAACCAAAAAAAAACAGGATATCTACTCAAAATCAATAAATATTGTTGTTTAAAGTCTAATTATCGTTACCAACTATATCTACAGTAGGAAGGTGAAAATTTATTTAAGAGTCGTCTGTAACATATTATTGATGGCGAAAATTTATTTTTAATTTTTAGAGAAACTTAAAACAGGCTTTAAAAATTCATATTTATCGAATATGCGACGCTAAATTTTATTTATCTGCTACGAAAAACGTTATAAAAATGTTAACTCAGAGAAAAGACAGTTAAATTGCGAAAAATTAGTCTCAAAGTATCCCCTCCTTTATAAAAAAAAGAAAAAACTATTACACTAACAGTGTGTCGCTTACCAACGATGTGTAACCAAATTTAGATTTTTTTAGATTCTGAACGATAGTGAAGAATCATATTTTTACAATGATGTTTTTTTTTTTTTTCTTCCTCTGTGAACACTTTTTCGTATAGAATTACTGGTCCAAAAGTTTCGATCAGTAACTTTATAGATCCAAAATCGAACCCAGATGGTACTTTTGAGAGGTCATTTTTCAAATTTCAATTTCAATCTTTCGTTTCAATTTTTCAAATTTTTCAAAAAACGGCAAAATATGCAATTACCGCAATTTCCGTAAAATTGAAAATTACTTATTGACAGAACATCTAAAATAATGCAGCAAAGGACTTGAAATTTTCACCAACCACTAAAAATAGTGACGAGAAAAATTCATAAAAATTTCAAAAAGATTTGATCAATTTTGATTTAAGTACAGCATTTTGAAAATTTCGGAAATATCTAACTTTTTGTTAGTTTTTATGTAATAAAATTTTTGATTTTTGATATTAAGACTTGAAAATTTAATATTATGTCACTGACATATACGTCTACTTGACCTGAAAAAATCTCGAAAATCGTTAGTCAAATTTTTTTTTTATAAACGTTTGAAGTTAGAATTTCGACGTAATTCGTTAGTTTTACCTAAAATCACGGACTTTAACGTACATATAAGAAAATTGGCCAAACCGATTGTTTTGAAATTTGATGTCTAGATAGAAAATTTCATTGCGAATATTTTGGTGCAATAAAATTTCTTACGGACAAAGAATTAAACATTTTACAAGGGTAAGACTGAAAAAAACTCGAAAATACGGTAGGTATTTGTTATTGGCTTATCTTATCGTACGTATTTTTCGACGCTAAATCTAATACGATACAAGTCGGTAATTACGGTTTGGCCTTTGGACTGCCGCCCAAATACATTTCTAAGAACCACAACGCCTTATCAGTTGTCACATATTACAAGGACCGCTTGTGTATGTATACACTATTATATTATGTATATGTTTAAACTATTAAATTACAGTATCTAACCTACTATTTTATATTTATATTATTTACTTCCTTCTTTGTATTATTAACTTCCCTCGTTCAGAATCGTTTTACTGAAGAAATGATTTATCGTTTCTTTAAAATTCAATACACCCGACAAAGAATCCCACCCGTCGTGCGAAGTATGTCCGGCTTTTTTTTTTTTTTTTTTTTTGATTCTTTAACTATGTTAAAAACATGTATTTATAATTCTAATAATTAATGAATAATTTTCAATATTTTGTTTTAATACCTATGTAATAATTTTGGTATTTACTGTACTCTTTGTACCCCTTGGGGAGGGGGGGGGTGTAATTAATTATTCATTGATTGGTATAGGAACGCGTTGGTATTGCTTTACATCGTTGCGCTGAACACACACAAAACGGGAAACACGATTTGTGTACTATGTACAATATAGATACCTACATATTATATAAGTATCAGTTTTTTATGTACTCCACACACAATTGTTTATAAACTACTGTGTTCTTTGTGTACTATACGTATATGTGTATATAAGTATACTTAACGCATCAGTCTATAAGTATATATTCGTATATATTTCTGTATATATATATATATATATATATATATTGTGTGTACACACGGCAAGTATAAAAAAAAAAAAAAATAAATAATAACAATAAATAAACCTACGCGCCGCGCTACAAGTATACACAATAGGTGTTGGTAGGTGTATCATCGTAGAGAAATCCTTCGCGCGGAAAAACAAATCTTATGAAATCACGCGGAATTTGTTATCCGGGGCACGAAAAAAAAGAAAAAAAAGAAACGTTTGGAAAATCGTCGAAGAAAAATAAACATCATCATTTTAGACGTATATACAATTTAGTGGGCGAAAATTGTACAACCGCTCGAAATGGCGGAACTAAGGGGGTAGGGGGTGACGAGGATCGATACCCAGGTGTAAAATTTTAAGAGGCGAGTGATTTTTTTGGTTATACACTTTCCGGTAGAAAAACGATTAAAAAATACGTACACAGTGGTTGGCGAATAACGTTTTATTAATACATTTTTTGGTTTTTGATTTTGAGCGGAGCGCGTAGAAGCTACTATTGTTTTTACAATAACGTTTATTTTTTATACTTTTATGTATGTGTACACGTTTTCTTATTGGTAACACTTACCCAATAGTTTCGACTAACTACCAATTGTTGTTTAAATCCAGTTTTGTTCATTTAAGTACTTTTAGGAGGTAATTTTTGAAATTCTCAATATAGTTTCTCTAACATTCGGGAAAACTACCCAACGTTTAATAAAAAGGGCATCAAGTCTTTTTTTTTTTTCAATCCAATTTTTATGATCATTTAATTATTATAGATGTACAATTATAGTACCTATGTTAAATATTTCGGTGAAAGAAAATTTGAAAAACGTGAAAAAAAAAATTTTATTTTATGATTTTCGAGTAATTTGCATTATGTAAACCGAAGCTTCACTCAGAATAGTTTTATTGAAGAAATAATTTATTGCTTCTTTTTTTTTTTTTTTTTTTTTTAATTTAACAGACCCTATTGGACGTGAAGTATGTCCGAATTTTTAAATTTTGGGATTATATACACACCGATTAGACATCATCGGACACGGCAGTTGTGCAAAACGCGTTTATATAGATAATAATAATAATGCTTTATTGTTATAATAATATTATAACTACCGCCGCCGTAGTTTGCCTCTGTAATAATGATATTTGCGTTAAAATGTGTTAACGTAAATATGTCGATGTGACTTATGTCGACCGAACACGCATGTAGTAGTAGCTTTTTGCTATCGTAGAATATTATATCAAATATACTTAAACTGCTGAACGCACATAGTTTGTTCGTATGTATATATATATATATATATATACCCTAAATACTAGGGTGACCCCATTTTTGGAACTCCTCATCGTTTTGTACATCAGTTTTGAATTTTGCACACAATATAATATAATGTCCTAGATTTTGACTTAATACTTTGTTATACAGTTTATACGTTTATAATAAAAAATATAAAAACATTAGTTTTTGAAGAATGTCCACACTATAGTACACAAAAATTTAAAGTGAAAACGGAATGAAAAAGCAAAAAAAAAAAAATTTGGTTATGTTTTCATGAAGATTTTTAAACTAGTTTTTGTTGAAAATAAAGCATATAGGTATTTTCTGATTTCATAATTTTTTAAATTTATATTATTTTACATTTTACAACAATATTGGCAGCATCAAATGATAAGATTTTGTTCGGTTAGGTTGAAAAATAAAAAAAATAATTCGAATTTATTGTCCGGGATTTCTAAAAGTCTTTATGTGGCCACCCAACGTAAACCTATATATATATATATATATTATTGACAAAATAATAATAATCCTATAATATTATTACCTAGTTATGATATAATAATAATAATAATAATAATAATAATGTTTTTCAATTGAACGTTTCATAACTGTAGTTAACACGTGTACTGTACACATTAAAGTGTGCCCGATGTAGAAAAAAAATACAATGAAAATTATAACGGTATACTTGCCCGGGCACATATAGCAAAAATGCTTTGTCAAGGACATATAAAAAAAAAAAAAAAAAAATGTGTATAGAAAATTATGACGTTTAACAAAAGGTCTCCAGGAGATTCACAAATCGTTTTGTGTGCGTTATGTTTTAATGTGGTGTCACCGGTCACGGTCACAAGACGCACACTGTGCGAATATAATGTTTTGCTGCAGCAGCAGCAGGGACAGAAGTCATATAATCGAAATTTGTTCTTCTTCTTTTTCCCCATTCAAACGGGACCCGAAGAGGATAATAATAATAATAATAATAATAATAATAATAATACAATGTGCATGTGTGTGCGTTGCATCACTATATTATATTATATTATATTCAATTGATACACATACGTCCCGGGGATACCTTTTTTTTTCAAAAATACCGCACATCTCGAACCGTTTATTTATAAATATAACCAACTTGCATTCTATATATTATATTATTATGTTTTATGCCCATTGTTACACTATATTAGAAAACATTTTATATTGGATCACTGTTTCTCTGCACGTACACTATTATTATTATTATTATTAGTAGTAGTAGTAGTAGTAGTAGTAGTAGTATTAACGTTATTGCGTACGTCCATAAGGGTCCATCCCGCCCGCCGCCTTTACACAATAATCGTATACTTAACTATATATGTATATAATCATTATGCTGTGAGAGCGTTATAAATGTAATATAAAAGAAAAAAATCCAACTGTGTATAACATAGTCTAATCTGTAATGTTCCACTCGGTCATTTAAGCGCTCTGGGGGGGTTCCGAAGCACTTTCATATAACAAATTGTTTTCGAGGTTTTTGATTCGCATCGTTATTCAAAAGAACTTATAATAATCCGATACCTATCGTTTTCTATAAATTCGAAATTCGAAAAAAAAATTTATATTTTTATACGTTTAAAGGTTTAATAATATATTATATAGGTGTTAGTTTAATATGCCTGCGTGTTGCATAAATTAACTCGGGATTTTATGTTGAAATAAATGAATAGATAACTGATTTCACTATGTGCATTATAGGATACCAAAATGTGCATAAATTATTTAATTTTTAGAAAACTGCAACTTGAATACACGCGTTTATTTGGAAAAAAAACCCCCTATAATTATTATTTTGGAAACGTGCGGACGCAACTGGAAATAAGTAAATCTTGCCCAAACTATTATAAATATAAGACTACCCACCCCGCCTCCTGAAAAACGGTGTATTATTTTATTTTGTAATATGAATATTTAATTATCAGCGTCTATTTGGAAATCAATAATACCTGCGCATTTTAGGGGATGAACACCCAAAAATATATGCTCGGCTAAGCTGATTAACGCTATTAACTGCATGATAAATATACCGTCATAATAATATTTATTTTGTAAATACTTTTTTTTGGGTTATGCGAAAATCCAATGCATTAAAATTAGCAGCGAGTAACTTAATCCCTTCCTAATTTATTAATCGACATTATTATATTATACATATTATAATATAAATATAATAATAACATTTATAGGTAAACATGTTAAAGAATAATTTCAATAAAATATTTAGTTTCGAGGACTCTGTATTTAAGGTTAATGCTTTCAGCGTTTTGGATCAGTAATATAGTTGCGTCCGTAAAAAAGGATAAAAGAAATGTTTAAGTTGCGGACAGTGTTCCTGATGGGTGTACGGAAAAATACAAAAATTATTTGAACCAGGACAAACTAGGTATACTGTGTCGGTCTTTTGTTGAAGTAAAGGGGTGTATCGATTCCGACTATAGGGAAAAGTTTGAATAAAAAAACATATTGGTCATAATATTTATACTTTTATTGGACATCTATAGGAATTCACGTGTGCCTAAAAAATAACGGGACCTCGATATTAACGCGTCCACAAAAAAATATCTAGGACGAAATTCACACGAAAAATGTATCGCGCACAGTCAGTATATCGTTTTGCAGGATATGTATGATATCCTGCACCCCCTCCCTCTCCGATTAAATCTTTGTACACATAATCGTACCACCATAATGACTATTATTTTCGATACTATTATATTAATCCATCAAAGCAGTTTTCACACGTTGGAAGGACTCTGATAAACAATACAATATACTATTCACCTACCGATAGGTACAACAATTTATACATAATGGTAGGGAGACACTATTCCCAATTTGTTTTTCACATTTTTTTAATTCCCAAAAGTTCTCTTTCTCAATACCATTTTTCCCAAGAGTTCTTTTTTTCAATACCAAATCTATCAATATATCTTACGAAATATAAGAAATTAATTATATTTATTGTTAAATAAAACAATTAAAAATGGACATAATATGGAAATTCAAAATCAAAACGACTTAATAAGGGTTAATAGCGATAATATATATGACTGCACTCACCTCCGGGAAACCTGTGCGGGAATATTCTCCCGTGCCGGGACAACAGCCACGGGTACAGCGGATACGTGTCCCGCGTGGGTTGGTGTTGCGGGTGGTGCGGGTTCGGCTGAAAGTGGTGCGCCGCGGCCGCGGCGGCCGCGGCTGCGGCGAACGCGAACGGGTGATGCGGATGCGGGTGAGCGGGCGGCGGCGGCGGCGGCGGCGTCAGCGGCTCGTGCACGTACTGCAGCCCTTTGGCCAGCTGAGCCGCGGCCGCGGCCACGGAAGACGACGTAGACCCGTAATTGGCCGCGGCGGCGGCGGCGGTGGCCGGCAGTGCGGACGGCTTGAACACGGTGGTGGTGCCGGCGCCGCTCTGCTGCTCGTGCGGCTGCTGCTGCTGCTGCTGGTGCTGTTGGTGATGGTGCTGTTGATGATGGTGTTGTTGTTGGTGATGGTGGTGATGGTGTGACGGCGGCGGCGGCGAAACGCTGCCCGGGTTCAACGGCGAACCGGCGGCCGAGCTGCACGCCTCGCTCTCGTCGTGGGCCACCGACGAGCCCTCGCTCCGGGCCGGCGACCTGGAGCCCGCGCCCACGATGGACTCGATGGAGAAACCGATTTTTGGTTTGACGATCATCGGAGTGGCGGCCACTTGTATCATTTTGTTGATGCGGGCGAGTGCCGGTGCTCGCTAGGAGAAGAGATCACGCCTGCAGCACACTTGCTCGACTACGACGACGACGACGTACCCGAGACGGCGAACGGCATTCGTACGGACGCCGTATGTAAAATCAATTACCGCACGTTTTTTTTTTGTTTTTATTACAATGATTATAATATAATTTATTCTCGCGCGCACACGGTTTTCCGCGTCGGCGAACACTCTCACGGGCGCGCGGGCACAACACGGCCGTGTTAAAAGTAAAAAATCAATAACGGAAAAAAAAGAAAAAAAAAAAAGCAATACAAATATTTATTTCGATTTATCGCTGTTCAAAAATATTATATCGTTCGGCATGAGACAATATATTTTATTATAATCGCACAGAGTCGACGAGAACGCGTGCGACGACGTGCGGCCAACGACGACGGTAGACTGTTGTCGGCGCGACGTATGCGTGTGCCCGCGTACCGGTGGTCTCTACTACGCGGCGGAACGGGCCCTCGCGTGGGCACACTGGTGGTGGGGGTGGGAGGGCGGGGGTTGGGCGCGAACGCGCGGCGGGGAAACGGAGTGGGGGGTTTCGGTCGCGGTGCCGGCGGCGGCAGCGGGGAGCGGTGGTAAGGGCGTGGCCGAGGGCCGCCGCGGTTGGGGGCGGCGACCCGGCCGGGAAAACTAGACGGCTCCATTGGCCGCGCCGGTCGCGCGCGCGCGCCGTGTTTACTTTTCGGACCCGTCGCCGGTCGTTAACGCGCCATAACGAACATGTGTATTTAAGGTGTTAACTGTACATTATTATTATATTATATACGTACATACTGCGTACACTGTATGAAAATGTTAAACTGGTTTCGATTATTGCGCGTTATACAATAATAATAGACGTATATTATAACGCGCAGCACTATACAATAATATTATATTATATTATATTATATTATATTATATATATAGGGGCACTCGTTGGTCGCCACTTCACACCACTGCGGCGGCGGCGGCAGCTCCGCGTTCGCCCTCAAGACGATGGATACGGCCCCCCTTCTATTCCCCTCTGCGTCACTGCAGTCCGTTACACAGCACGTTGGTACGTATTATATACCCATAATATGCACACTGCAGTGGCGCACCCAAGAGGGAAGGGGCTATGGGGCCATAGGCCCACCCCCAAAATTCGTTTTATTCACGTTTATAAACAATAAAAATTATTGATTTCTCAAAAATTTATTACAATTTCGCTATTTTTGCAATTGAACTATTGAGAATTTCGAAAAATAACGTCCAACAGTATACCATTTAAAGGCGAATAATTATTGTGATTCAATAAGCTGCAGGTTGAAATACTTTTGTTCAAGTATTTCGATAAAAAAATGTGTATACAGAAAAAAAATAAAAAATTAAAATAATAAATATCCTTGTCAAAACACTGGCTTTTTCGCTCCACTCAGAATCTAAAATTATTGCTATGGATACCTTTAAACTAGATTTTTTTGGGGTAGTACGGGTAGTACGTGGTACCTTGTTGTAATAATAAATAAAATCGTTAAAAATTAATGATACTTGTGTATTTGAGTGTGAGGAAAAGTAAAAAAAAAATGGAAGCCCCCCCCCCCCA
>JAIPRM010000364.1:14610-26063 GCA_025469315.1 Stegophylla sp. TES_Ste_2020 | reverse complement strand
TCTAGATTGTACTTTAAAAAGATCATTTTTTGAATTTCTCAATTGTTCATTTTTTTTTTTTTGGAAAAAACTACCCAAAATTTGACAAAAACGACTCGGAAACCATCATTTTTGATCCGAATTTTGAAAATGTGAAAAAAAAATTTGGACATTTTTCGAAAATTTTATTTTTTTTCTTATATTATTAACTTCCTTTGTTCAGAATCGTTTTACTGATGAAATGATTTATCGTTTCTTTCAAATTTAATACGCTCGTCAAGAGAATACCACCAGTCGTGCGAAGTACACCCATCGTGCGAAGTATGTCCGGTTTTTTTAAAATTATTACTATTACTACAGAATTGCGCTACAGCAATAACTAATATTTTATTTTTTAGGTCCCAAATTTTTAAATTTGAAATTGGGTACAAAAAAAAATTTTTACACTTCAGTTTAAGAAAAAATTAAAAATACCCATTTTGTGAATCTGATTTTTAGAAAAATATTGGTGCTCAAAACTGTAATAAATAATAGAAAGGTTAATCCGTTTATTTTCTCGATTATTTTTTGTTTGAAAAAAATTTAATAATAAGTCATATCACCAATTGACATCATAATATTACCATTATTATGGCGTATTTGATTATTAAAAGTATTAAATTATTCGTAAAATTAAAAAAAAAAAAAAACGTATAAAAATGAATGGTTTAACCTTTATTAGAGATTAAAGCACCAATATTTTTTCTAAAAACAAGTTTACAAAATAGCTATTTTCAATTTTTTCTAAAACTGTAGTAAAAAATTAAAAATTGAAAAGTATGGAACCTAAAACAAAAAATTGTACGTTATTGCGGTAGTTAAATTACCAACTAGAAGTGAATCCGGTTTCAAAAAGTTACTGATCGAGACTTTTGGACAAGTAGATCCACACGAAAAAGTGTATACAGAAAAAAATAAACATTATTGTAAAAACATTGTAAAATCTAACAATCATTGTAAAATTGTGTATTTAAAAATCTTATTTTTATTTCATCACGTTGAAATCGTTTTTCTGAATAGTAATATTGTTATAATATAATAATCTTACATGTTATAAATCATTTTTCTTAATTAGGAATAATTTAATTTAGGGTGTTTATCATGGAATATAGCTAACATTCCTTTGAAACTTGGTCTATTTAGATATTTATGTGTATTCCCGCTGCTAAAAACCTGCTGTCCCGATCATTATGACCTTCTTTCGTAAAAGATAATCACTTAGGAGTTAGGTTTAAATTATTTAGTTGACTTTAATAATAAATTTTATTTATTGCCTATTTCATTTTGTAAAACTCGTTTATTAAACATTTATTGCAAACGATGTTTTCTAATAAGTAAATATTATAATATTACAATGACAGCTGAAATACGATATTATTTATTGTTGTTATAAGTACGAGATTAGTTGTGTGAGAAAATTTTAACGAATATTATTCAGCCGTTTATTGTTAACTCTGTCAACACGTAATTAAAAATAAAAATAATTGTTTTCAAAATATTTTCGTTCGTGAGCAACGATACAAAATGTATTTAAGAAATCGTTATCTTTTTATGCTCTTGTGTGGAAATGGAAGGAAAGATTTTAATGTTTGAATAAATAAATAAATATTGCAATAAAAACGGACTACCGTATAAGAAGGGAACGTTAACTTTGTCGTTTTATTGTAACGTCGAAGTGTTGCGCGCGGAGCAAAGGAAATTAATTGAAATAAATACATAATTCATTAATCAACGAGCAAATGAGTTTAATTCGTGTGTTGTTTTACGTAAGAAAAACTACCAACGCGTAAAGGACAAGGTTTAGAGTTGTATATTTATACGGTAATGATGACATATACTTATACCTATATGAGCCGTAAGTAATTGATTTTACAAAATTTAACACCAATTATCGGCGCATATTATTTTACGATTATTCGTACTAATTATTACTAATTAGATATACATGCACGATGATCAAAGATTAGATGACTCCAATTAGTGATCGAAATAAATCGAAACGGATACGTGGAATAATTCCAATTCCTTCTCCGCGCCCGGAGGTCCGAGCGACTGGGGTTATACACGCATGAGTTTCCAATTTTAGGACTCATGTGTTATTGCGGTATTTATATGTATCGGTAGTTTTTTGAGCTTTCGATTTACGTGACTATATTATTTTAAATAAATGAGACAATGGTTTATTTTGTGATGAAATTCGTGTATAATATTATGGGGTGACCATACGTCCTGTTTTGTACAGGATTGTCCTTTATTCCGGCTCTGCGTCCCGTTGTCCTGATAAACTTCTCTCAGGACGTTTTTTGTCCCATAATTTCAGGTCTGTCCCATATCGATACCGTTTTTTGACTAACTGTTGATTTAAAATTTTTGAAATAAAATTATTGAATAAAATAATCTAAGAATCTAGAAATCTTGTGCACACCATTAAATAAATTACAATCGTAAAATAAATTTACAAGTTTTTTTTACAAAGTAAAAGTTTATACAATGTACATGAACAAAGGATTTGAAGAAAATTTAAAAAGTATCAAATTAGTTTAATTATGTTATTTTATGTTTTTCAAAATACTATTTTTATGTGTTTAAATTTAATTCATAATAGGTAGTTTAAAAATGATACTTTTTCACGATTCAAAAACATAAAATATATATATGTAATAAATACTTATTTGTTTAAAAATATTATGAAAAATAGTTTTGTCCTAAAATATTCTATTTTCTTAAATATGATCACCCTAGTACAATATCACGTCGAAAACGATAACCCTTCGATAATTCCGACGACGTAAATACGGAATATTCAAACGGATAAAAAAGTAAGATTAAAAAACTTCAAATAGTATACCTACCTACCCTAAAACACACAATAAGCCAGTGTTGAGTGTTTGTTCGAAACGTTCGTTTAAAAATTGAACTCGTTAAGTGCGTAGTAAAAAAAGGAGCTCATTCACGTTCACGCTCATTGATTTCAAAACGAACGCGTTCACGTTCGTATTCTTTGAAAAAATGAGTGCGTTCATTAGGTTTTTTTTTTAAATTTTATATTTATGAATCGTCTACCTTCAAAACCTGTATAAATAAGACCTACATAAAATGTATTACATTTTTTTTTTTTTTTTACTTTATATTATATAAAACCTATGCACATATTATTCGACTCGTTGGGTAGTAAGTACGCAAAAAAAAAAAAAAAATAATAATAATTTTAGGGTTAAGAGCATAAATAAGATACAGATTTTCAAAATCAATATCTAACACGTTGAATAGGTGATTTTATGATCTTCGAAACAGTTTGCTATTTTTATTGACTAAATGAAGCACATACCAAACACACAACAGAAAAAGGGAACAGAGACCCCTTCAGAAAGTTAGTGCTCGGTTTTTTGAGTTTTGAAAAAAATGTTTTCACCAGAAAACGTGATTCGTCCAATGTATTCGTAGAAACCGTAATTTACATTGTTGTTGTTCTATATAGAGACTTGCCCACTGGATTTTTCTACGTATTATATTTTTATAATTTCAATTTTCAAATAAAATAAATACTATAGGAATTAAAAAAACAAAAAAGATTAATTAATTGAAATGGTATATAAATTTGAATGCCCCAAAAATCATTAAAATTCGTAAAAAATACAAACGTCTTTGAAAAAAACGAGTGACGTTCGCATGTCGATCACGAAATATGATCGTGAACGCCGGAACGTCATGAACCACGTTCTTTCCAAACACTCCTAATTACAATAAATATCTTTTATTTTCGACGTTGTGTATTATAATTTCTAATATCCTTGGAGTAACGTCGTTCAATTCTAAACGATAATAATATGTTGTATGTAATAATATGTTGTTATTGATACTATTATATTATTATTATTATTATTATGTTTGTCGAGTACGTATTTAAGGATTCTCACACCACCCTTGTACCGTACAAATCCCTTATAAGCCTTTTATCAGAAGGGCGTATCAAATCCCTTGAACCGTATAGCGCCTACCCCTACAGCTGTATATATATATATATATATATATATACATATAATACGTTCGAGTTATACTAAATAATCGACACAAGTCGTTTGATACGGGTTTTCAACGGGTTTGTCCAAATATAAAAAGTTATTCAAATATAATAAGTCCAGCTCAAAAACAAATATTATAAATCTATAAATTATAGATACGCGTCGTATTCTCTATTTCTCCTCAAAATACATTATTTATCGAAATCACTTGTAATTTGTTTTATTTCATTTGTTGTACGATAAAATTTGCATACGATTAGTATAAATCAAAAGGTTTTATTTATTTTATTTTATTTTATTTTTTTGTGCGTTGCAATAATTCGTTTTAGTGTCGTAGAAAAATTAATACCAGACACATGTACACTGCAAAAGCGTTAACCGTTTTGAAGTATTGCCGAGGGATGATAAATTACTGTAGGTTCAGTATCATAGTGAAGGGGAATGGAATGGTACTTACATCTTTGATACAAATCAGCAATGTTTTTGAAATTCAAATTAATTTTTGAATTTTTCAACTACACTCGGGCACGTATGGAAAAAATTTAAAAAGCAATTCCGGGTGGGAGGTATTGTTTCTGAAGTCTGTTTAGTTATCAGAATTGGTTTATTCTAATGTTTAAAAAATTCGTGAGCAGATTGTTTATTCATCATTTAAAATTTAAATTTAAGGGCTTGTGCTTGAAAATTTGCAAAAAGCAAAGAAAACAAAGAAATATCTATTTTGATTTTAATATTTTATAAAAATTAATATTACTTATTTTGTTTATTATTTTTACAATGTCTGTGTTGTTCAATGAATCCAGTTACTTTTTCCCCAGCATTAAAGGACATTATCTCCTCAATAGAGAACTTTGCCATCGTTTACAGATTAATCACTTTACACTAGTGAAAATTATTGAATACATATGATAAAATACATTTAGACACTTTTTTATTTTTAATTCTTTAAATCTTATTGTTTAAAGATGTAAATTCATCATATTATATTATCGAGTGGAAAAATAATTTGAGTACTTAAAACGTATGAAGTCTATTTTTGAAGTAATTCTTACTAAAGTTCTTAAAACGAAGTGACGTTAAATAAAGATTAACTTATACTTTTAAACGTCGTCTGTATGTTTTCATCTCCAAATGAATAGAGGACATATAATATTGTTTTTATTGTAACATATTAAATTGTTTCTATAAACAATAAAAATTATTCAAATTACATAAATTTCAGCAAAATATACAATGCACTTTTCCCTAATACTTTTTTTGTCAATTTTAATTTCCGACGTTTATCATCATTTTAATACGGTATTATGTACGTTGAAATGCGAATTAAAAAATATGTTTTCGTTATCAGCGAGTTAAAATTGTTCGGTTGCAGGTCAATCAGTAGTCATCCGAAAAGTTACAAACACATCTCCTTGTGTAGCAGACCGCAGAGAATGACCTCTAAATGAAAACCGCCGTAAAAGAATCAAAACTACCGTATAACATATTTTTTACACCAGACTAGCCCCAATCGGAGCAACTGCACAAATCCTTAAGTTGTCAATTTTTAGTCATTTCTGAAAATCCTTATAGACTGTTATTTTAAGTCATCCGAGAGTAGAAAAATCACTCGACGTGTAAACGAAAATATAATGCGAGACGTACGAGACATAAGGTATATTTTTATTTATAGACAAAAAAATCTCAACACTTAAGCTCGTTCGATCGGAGTTAGGGTTTCCGATCTAAATTATTGGCGTGATAATAATGTTTAACACGCTTATGATGAAATATAATATATTGTATTACATTTGGTATTATAAATAATTGTTCAAAAAATAGAAATTGAAAAAAAAAAATTTTAATTGTTGGTGTGATCGTGCTGTTGTCTTTTTAGGAAAACATTTTGAAATTACAAAATAATAATAACGAAATAATAACATTCTAATTTTGGAATTTAACCATTGATCAAGCCATTGTGCTTAATTAAACTGTTTTAACGATATTGAATAGTAATAATAATATTTTTTGGTGTTTCATGATAAAAAAAAAACCTGTCAAACTCGAATACAGTTAATTTGCCTACCTTAAAATCGTATAAGCTATTTAAAGAATATTTTTTTTTTATTTTGAACTACACAATACATGACTTTTAATCCCTTCAAATTCTAAATGTATATAATAACGTCTTATTAACTGGAGTATTTAGAATGTTTTATTCCCCACATATCACATAAAATATAAGAGGAGTTTCTCGTTTCTCATTATCATCACACAGACTAGTGTTATTTTCCAGATAACCTCTTATATCTACGGCCTCGTTATAAATATTACTAACCAATGTTTCTTGCGATTGGGATCGAAAAAAATGTATTACGTCCGTGCAGCTATAATCAACATTTAAATGCCTATATTTAATTCCAGATAATGCTCACCAGAAAAAAAAAATCGAACGTTAGTTCAAAACATGCGTATAAGCATTATACAAAAATATTTTTCAGTTCAAATAGGTAATCTACGTCAGCACTGATACGATAGATCATAATATGAATATAATTTATCTTCATCATATGAATTGATTTCCAAAAAAAAAAAAAAATGACTTTAATATTTAATTGTTAATCCCGGTAACGACTAACAATACGTATATATAATTGACTAGACATTATTATAGTATTAAGTATTTTAAAAATTTTTATTTATTTCAAATTAACTTTTCGCTTCCACGTATAAAATTAAATTATCATAGCAGAAAACGAAGACTTTACAAGAGTTGTATTCAATATTATATTTAGTATTGCATTGTGTATAAATGTCAATTATTTTTTTTTTTTTTTTCTAAACAAGCCATATGAATATTATAAGAGTTTTGGAAATTGTTATTGATCAATTTGATTTTTTTTATTTATATTGCTTACGTCAAGATTTTTTAAATTTTTTCTCGTTCTTAAGCTCTTAAAATTTTAAAGTTGAGGAACCGAATCCCTCCATTCAAAAAAATAATAATTATACATAATATAATTATTAATTATTATTATTACATAATTATTATATAATTATTAATATATAATATTAATACGAGTACTTAACTATAATTATTAATTGATTATAAGTTCAATATATTATATTATTTGCATTGTAACATACTTTACCAGTTAGTTTTTGAGTTCTGAAACATTAAAGTTTAAGCTATAGTACTGAATATTTTGGAAATTTGTCTATTATCATTTTTTATCTCAGACCTTCATATTTTAGATTCTGATTGGAGTGAAGAACCTTATACATTTACAATGATGTTTATTTTTTTTCTGTTCTGAAAACACTTAGATTAATTCTTATTCAATATGTGATTTTGAAAGAAGTGAAGAAGCTAGTTCTATTACAAAGATGTTTATTAATTAATTAATTTATTACTATTATTATTATTATTATTTTATTTTTTTTGTGAACAGATTTTCGTATATAAAAATCTCCACCAGCTACTTTTTGAAACCAAATTGGACTCTATTTTGTACTTAAGAAAGGTCATTTTTCGAATTTCTGAACTCTTTATTTATTTTATTTTATTATTTTTTAGAAAAACCACCTTAAATTTGATAAAAAAAGACTCGAAAACTATCATTTTTTGACCCAAACTTTATGAAAATTTAAACACAATTAAATAAATAGATAGAAACGAAAGAAAATTTGGAAAATGTGAAAAACTAATTTTGGACGTTTAAGTAAAAGTAAAGTGTAATAATGTAAAGAGAAGTAAATTAAAGCAAAGTATAGACAAGAAATCCAGACATACTTCGCACCACGTGTATTCTTCGATTTTCAGAACAGATACTCTGAGTGGGAGTGTTGGAAATGACGACTTCAATTGTTCTTTTTATTATTAATTTCCTTCGTTCAGAATCATTTTATTGAAGAAATGATTTATCGTTTCTTTAAAATTCTACACACCCAACAATGCAGTATCTGATCTGAGGAGCGAAGAATACCCAAGGTGCAAAGTACGTGCTCTTTTTATGTAATTGACTAATTAAAGACGTACAAAACGACCATAATGCTATTATGTAAATTATAAACAAAAAAAAAAAGAAGCTTTTAAAAATGTATTCTTGCGTTTGATAGAACTTTTCACGTTGGAAACTTCGAGTGATGAGATACGGATGAGAAATTATCATCGTTATCGTGATACTTTGAAGCGAGATATTTATTTATTTCTTAAATACTGTTAAGTTATTTGAATAAAGTCTGTTCTACATTCGGCGAACGCTCGAGTAACCACCTACGACGGACCTCCGGTTAAGAACTACTGAATTACTACTACCTATGTGATTATGTAAAATCGATAATCAAATAGGACGCTGCACGATAATTGTATTAAAACCGAAACGAATTACAAAAAAAAGCTGTAAAAATCTTTCCATTACAGACACGAAACCGCTCTTTGAGTTTAATTAAATCGTTTTATAATAATTTGTATGACACTGTTAACTGAGCATAAAAATTGGCTGGATCCTATCCAAAAGTAAGAAAAAAACAAAAAACATAAAAAACAATTACGATTGCAGACACATTAAGATTATTTTTGAATAAGTTACGTTTTTTTTTTTTTTTTTTTTTTTTTTTTTTTTTAAAGTAGAAAATATAAGTATTAATACCTAGACACAATTAATGCGTATACACAAACCGTATAATTTTGTGTACGATAAAGGAATAACGTAATGGGTCGTGAAAGCAGCCGCCACATGTCTGTGACAACAACAATACAAATGGTACGCTTGTATTATATACATATATTGATATAACGTGTGTTATACGTGTATATATATTTTTTTTTTTTTTTTTTTTTTTTTTTTATTTAAAAAAAAAAAAAAAAAAAAAAACACAAATATTATGTGTAAAACGCTTCGTGTACAAAACACACCCTGTCCGGTTGTACGTTCTGTTGCATATTTATTATCAGATGCTGCTGTTGCTGTTGTGCAGTATTTATAGCAGCGAGACCGATTACTACTGCGCTGAAAACATAATAATAATATTATTATTATTGCGGAAAAACGCGTTTTGGTAAAACTCTGTATGTATGTATAATATCATTGGAAAACAGCGATGTCTAATAATTTTTGTTTGAGTAATAAAAATGAAAAAAAAAAATAAATAAATAAATAAAACGATTTCGTTAATTATTTACACTCGGCGTTTGTTGTTTTCTTCCCGCCCGCCTAATTATTGTCACCTATTTACCTGTATTTCCTTTTAGTAAAAATATTTTTAAGTACCGTTTTCTTATTTGTCTCCGAATACGGGTGGCGGCGACCCGGATCGTTACCAGCTGTGCGGTACGATTGCAGGTCATATTATTATTTTTTGTAATATTTTATTCCGAACCCGCGCTTTATAAAATATAATTTTGGCAACAAGCTGCAGGCGAGCGCGCGCGCGCGTCTTATGAATAACAAAAAGGCGTTTTATTCGCCGCCGCCCCGTTGCTAGTCATAACAATATAATATGCCCGTTGTTCGCCCAAGGCCATATTATTCAAAACGATTCCGGGCGGGGTTTTCGAAAAATCAAAATCGCATAACTCTTAAATAATATGATTTAATGTTTTACTGTTGAACTCTTTAAGACCGTTTCTCGGGTATGTGGTCTTGGAACTATCATATTGCTATCAGCTATCCTCTAAACCAGTGGTTCTTGACCGGTGTTCCGCGGATCTTGGGATAAGTGTTCGGCCAAAATTTAAAACTGATTGGGAAAAAATTCCGAAAATTTTTTTTCATCGTATTTTCAAATTTTTCTTGCACCAAAATATTTCTAATATTATCGACTGTCTATAATTAAATTTCCATAAAATTTGGATAAAAAAAAAAAGAAATAAAATAGTTTCTGAGTCTTTTATTCTCAAATTTTGAGAAAATGATTGAGAATTTCGAAAAATGACCTCTCCAAAATACTATCAAGTGGCTAGTCGAAAACTTTTGGAGAATCATTTCTATACGAAAATGTGTACACATAAAAAAAATAAAAAAAGGAAAAAAAATAAACATCATTGTAAAAACACTAGCTCCTTTGCTCCGCTCAGCATCTAAAATTCATTGAAATTTTTACTATCATAAACTTTAAAATTTTGATTTTTATCGATTTCTTAAACAAACAGTATGAGGTCCATATGCGAAAATAAGGGGGGGGTGCTTGGGTTCTTACCTCTAAAATCTATTCAAAGTCTTCCAGATATTTTAAAAATTGCTCAAGGTCAATACTTATCAAACAAATAAACGTGTTAGCCTTTCGATTTTTTTATTCTCATCTGGCCATTGGTCAATTATTATAAGACGTGTACAACTAAACAATCATCGTGTTCCGCGAAAATTTTATAAAATGTTAAGTGTTCCGTAATTAGAAAAAGGTTAAGAACCACTGCTCTAAACCCACGGGTCGACTGTCAAAGTTTTCGGATAAAAACAAAAGAAAGGTGATCGCCATATTTTAATACGCGATATAATGCGTGTTTCTTTTTCGAGTGGTCAACGGTGAATTATATCGTTAAGCGTTTTCTCAGAACGGCTAACCAGATTTAGCTCATCGAAACTAATAAAAAATATATTTATTTGTAGAAATATTTTTCTAACATTATATGAGTTTTAATCTGAAAACAATATTGAGTGTTAATGCTTGGAAATCGGAGCAATTACAATGTATCGTTTTTTCTACTGTCCATATTTATTTTGGAAACTGCAATTTTTCTTTACCTGCAAGGTGTGTTCTAACACCGGAAATAGGACCGAAATTGGGCAAATTAACAGTCTCACAAAGTAAAAAAAAAATATACCTAAGTATAAAATTGCAGATTCGGCTATGTACACCATAACTAGAAACGGCTAACAGGTGGCCTTTTCTAACAGTTAAGCAATATAAATTATAAAATATATACAAATAGTTGAAGTCCCGTGCCCTAACGTCATATAAATAGCATAATAAATAAAAAGAATTTAGCGAAACGAGTCCCTGCAGTGAAAAATTTCGGTGTTACTCATGGGTAGGGTTGGGTTTTAAATGCCCTTAAAAATCGCTAAAAATGCTCTTAAAAAAAAAAATGCAAAAATGACCTAAAAAATTCAAAAAATGTCTTTAAAAATTATTTATAATAGCTTAAAATTCAAAAAATTATATGACTGGTGTGAGTGAGAGTATCGTTGGACGTCTTTATATCGATTTTAATGTCCTAGGCTTCTAGCATATCACTATATGATATATATATGATAATAAATTAATTTTGAATTTGAATTTTAGACCAAAAATGACATAAAATAAACCTATTAAATGGTCCCAAAAAAAAAAAAAAAAGCCGGACATACTTCGCACGATGGGTGTACTTCGCACGACGGGTGGTATTCTCTTGACGGGCGTATTAAATTTTAAAGAAACGATAAATCATTT
>JAIPRM010000364.1:0-14510 GCA_025469315.1 Stegophylla sp. TES_Ste_2020 | reverse complement strand
CATAGTCATTAGTCCCAAGAGAAAGAGAAAGATAGCAACACCATTTATATGTTCTATCTCTTTCTAACACTCCCTTTCGGGCAACACTGCTTGGTGAGCATTCCAGTTATCATATAGAGTTCAATGTCTAAGACTGTGACCGTGTCCAAGATGATATCACAAAACTGATAACTTCTATGCCATGATAATAGTATCACAAAGCCATATAATTTACAATTTCAGCATATTATTCATTCATATTAAATGTTTATTTTAAAGTTTATTACTTGGTCCACTGTCCACGCTTTAATAAGGAATGATTTTTACTGTTTGTACAACAGCTTTTAAAGCAAACTAAGTATGTAGATTTCTCTTGGTACTCCTGTTTTTTAAAAGATTTTATTTAATTTGTAATTTTATTAGTTCGCCATTTTTTTCATTATGTAAAGATGTCTTAGCAACATCTTTTAGCAAAAAATTGGATGAATAATAAATACATAACATATTTCTCACATAAAAGAAATGTAAAAAATGTGGTGATTCTTTTTTTTATTATGGAATTACTAAATTCTGACGTTTGAACAGTGATAATAGAATTTTCCATTCATCAGGTATTTTATTATATTAATGAAACAATCATTATACCATTTATATTTTATTAAAATTGTTTTATGAAATTTAAAGATGATTCTGAGAAGACAAAAATGAGCAAATTGAAAAAATATCTGAATGTGATGCAAGCAATGCTTAACAAAAAGGAAAAATACGATCCACCATAATGAATTACTCTAGTTGTAATGAAGTATTTGATTCACAAATAACCTTACTACCTTTTTTCTAAATTAGGTAATATATTTTACATTTATTTCATCAGTTATCTCTAAATAATATAAGTATCTTATAAATTTACATTCATTAGGTATGTAAAATTGTTTTAATAACTGTAAGAAATTTTAAAAAAAATTATCATAAATATTATTTGAGAATCAGCAAAATATCACTTCATACAATTCACAAAAATCATTTTTCGAATATCCTTATAGTAATGATCAGGGCCTCACAGTTTTAGCAAATGCATATTTTTTTTTTTTTTAGTCATAGAACATTCAAAGTAAGATACAAGTATATTTCACAATTCTCTGATGTCATAAACAATTTTTTTTTGCTATTATTTGCATTTTTATGATTTTTAATGCTTTTTTGCTAATTTAGGATTTTTGGTGCTAATTTTATGTATATTTTTACATAATTTCCGGAAAAAAAAACACATTTTGTTAAAAACAATGATTTATTCGGTCAAACTTTGTGCACATTCGAATAATTAAAAATAAATAGATTTTAGCTAACAAATAACAATATATTTCACGTTTTTGCTGATTTATAACTCGTAAATAGTCCAGTGTATTATTAGTTTGTGATTCATAATAAAGTTTGTATTTTTCACAAATTTTATAATTACATTTTTTTTTTTTTTTAATGTAATAAATACATAATTTTGTATAATATAAATTTTTGAATTTTTTGTGCGATTTGTAGTGCATTTTTAGAAGTTTTTAAGTGCATATTAAAGAGGTAAAAAGTAACTTTTTTAGTGCTACAAGTTTGGAGCCCTGATAGTGATACTATAATATATTCAATTTAAGTTTGTCCAATTTTGCGCATATGTATTGAGCCGTCACCACTGTTGGACGCCCTGGTCATGATGTAGGTACTTTGCAATTGGTCTGTAAGAGTTCGGAGGTTGATGTTAATAGTCACTGTTGGCGGCCACCACTGTATATACAGAAAATTATAAAAATAAGTTTTAAATTTTAATATTATACACGATAACAACACATAACCTTGCCATAATAATATACTTATGTGTGTAGAGTAGTTTATTATAACTCTCTACGTATTCATCGTGAGAAGTTGTGATGATAGACTCAAGCGTCCACCGTAATGACAGGCTTGTGCGAACACATTGCATTTTTGTCTGACGGTCAGGCAAACTTGCAAACTTACTCTGAATAGAGTATAGTTATCATCTATAATAACAAAATAAACAATGTTGAACTTTACTAATAATTAATTTTTCTTATTTAGGTATGGAGCACAAAAGAATCTGATAAAACTTGTTTTAATTTATCCAAGTAAATTTTCAAATGATTAGTTTGGTGATGATACCAAAGAAATCCAAGTCAAGTCACATCAAAAACTGGTAATTTTATATTGAATACTAGAACATAAAAAGCCAATATTTTTTGTAATTTTATTAGATACACATTTAACATATATTAATATTCGTATAAATTTGTTCTCTTAGTTTAATATTGTAATTATGTTTATGTATGTATACTTTATATAATATATGTTAGGTTTGATAACCAAAAACAATTAATAGCAAAAAAACAAACAAACCTACATATCTTGTTTTGTTTTGTTTTTTTTAAATTATATAACTACAAAATAAATGATTAATTTGGTTGTTGATCGTTTTTAAAAACTAGATCTGTAAAAATTTTGAATGCTTGAAAAAATATACTTGACACTTATTATGAAGCACTTAGATAATTTAATCAAATGAAAAGTGGTATTTACTATTTTAATATTAGTACAAAATTAATAATAAATAGTACAAACTTAAATAATCAGCTTCTAAAACAATAAATGTTTAAAATTACATCAAATAAGGAAGATTTTAGCACTAATTTACCATCTAAATCTAAAAATTTTAATTCACAATATAAGCAAACCTTCTTATATTAAAGAATAATTAAAGTTTGCTAAAATGTTTATAACTATTTGAAAATCACTAATCAAAATAATACGTTATTCTATTATAAATTATGGTGTTCAAACCAGTCATGTTTGTGAATGTAATTATATAATTATATTATGATTTCTATTTGTTACAGTCGAAGAAAGTGTCCAATCATTATAAACAAAGTAATTTTGTTTTTTGTGGAGTTTTTATTCACTAATAAACAAAGGTTAAAAATTACATATAATGGATAACATCCAAAATAAGAAGCTTTCAAGTTTCAATCTTGGAAATTTTGTGAACTAGTAGAAAGTAAGAATATATATTCTAAATATATTTTTTAAATATTCTATTCAATAACATTGGTAATTTTTAGAAGTGGTGATAAAATTATATAACGCATAGACAGCTAAAGATATTCAACAAGAAATTCAGAACTGATTAAGATTTGCGATTGAACAGCTACGAAAAAAATCCAATTATTTGATTTTCAAAAGAAGCTCATAAATTACATCTACCAATAACTTTAATTTATATAAGTTTTAAAAGACTGTCAACTTAAATTATGTTGTTTTAATTTATTTTATATAATTATTTTAAGAAATTAGTAAATTATGCATTTATTATTATGTTAACAAAAATCTAAATTTAAGTAGTTTAAAAGTAATTAAATAACTCTCTCAAAAAGCATAGCTTATGTTTGGGGTTAATGAGAAATAACTATAACTGAAGACTTATAATAAGACTGATACATATAACTGTGTAAATAACAAAAACAAGTTATAAAATATTAAATAATTAAAATTATCTAACTAAGTTAATTGAGTACAAAAACAAAATTATTAATATAAATATTAAGGTTTTAACATACATTTAATCTGTTACTATGGTTATAAAATGTATTATTCCAATATTTAAAATTTTTAGAAATTTTATATTTGATATAATTTTCAGCTGTTGTTGATAATTGTGTTTTGAGTTATACTAGAAAAGATCAGCTTTCATTAAACATAATTAGACATTTCTTGAAAATAACTCTTGTAAATTTAAATCATCGAAATCATTTTATATATATATTAAGTTTTTAGCTTCTTGGGGCATGAGGAAAGCGAAACTTCTTTGATTCCTTGGTTTCTCAAATTTGATATCTATATGGAATTATAAAATGGAACTCATAAAAAACAATCTGAATCAGCATTTAGAAAAACTTATTATTATTTATTTTTGTTATCAAGAAAAACAAAAGTTTAATTCGATTTGCTAGAATAAGATATTATCTTATATTTATATTATAAAAAAAAATTTCTTTGATTTTTTGTTACTGCAGTTGTTACTACAGTTATTATTGGTTTATGATAATTAAGTTGCGAATTTGTATATATTTACATATTTGTCATAGTGATTTCATTACAGAAACACATCAACATTAGCTGATTAATTTAATATACATTTGTTTTTATATGTTTAAGCTTAAGTGTGTAAAAACATATTTAAACTTAAATACATATTTTTGTCATAAAATATAATATGCATTTTTATACATATATTACAATTTTCAAAAAATTAAATAAGAATGACAAGTCCCGGTGCGAGATTTTAAGTTTTTAAGGGAAGGTACTAAGGGAGCGAAAAAAGGTTGTCAGTTTATATAATTAACAAATAATTACAAGCTAATTCTATAAAATATGAAATTTTTGGTAACAATGACTATCATTTTATTTTTTTTTGTAAATTGCAAAATTGTGATTTTTTAAATTCTGAGCATAGTGAAGAAGCTAGAATTTTTACAATGATGTATATTTTTTTCTTTTTCTTTATATATATTTTTTTTATGGGTAAACGTTTTCATAGAGAAATATTATACAAAAGTTTCGAAAAGTAACTTTTTGAAACCGGATTTGCCTCGAGAAGTTACTTTAGAAATTATTATTATTATTTTTTTAAATTGGGAAAAATTACCTAAAATTTGACAAAAAAAGACTTGGAAACTATTTTGATGTTGTCTTATAAGTACCATAAGACTATATATATATATTTTTTGAAGCTGGTACAATGTAATGGGGCTTGTCACAAATGGTTTTCCTGGTGCATATTTTAGAGCTAGTTCAACCCTGAATGGCAAATGTTACACTTGAAATTGTATAAAAAGACGTTCTTCTCACCTTGGGTATTCTCTCTTCGAGTGGAAGACTTGTGGGTCTATATTGGTTGAATTTTAAAGAAACGATAAATTATTACTTTATTAAGAAAATAATTCTGAGAAGAGCGTCAGTTCAAGACAATTTTACTTATAAATAATAAAGTTTGTTATTATGACAAAAAAATTAATATTTTTACTTGGCTAGTATTATATTACACTATTAACTGAGAAAAAAAAAACATTGGGGAGAAAAATAAATGTTTCAAAATTTTCTTGCGCCAAATTATTTTTCATATTATTGTTTATCTATATAAATTTTAAATTTCCATGAAGTTTCATTAAAAAAATTATAGTTTCTGAGTCGGTTTTATTAAGTATTGGGGAGTTTTTCCCAAATTTTGAGAAAACTATTAAAATTTCGAAAAATTACCTCATAAAACTACAATCTAAAGATTTTGAATCAAAAAGTTACTAGTCAAAACTTTTAGAAAAATATTGCTATAGGAAAAAGTGTAAACATTAAAAATCTAAAATATTAAGCAATACTTTTTTTATAAATTTGATAAAATTTCAGGGGGGTTTGAACACTCAAAACTCTCCCCTTTGTACGCCCTGAACCAAGTTGATCCATGGGTTGATTATTTTTTTAATTTTGTGCAGTTTATTAAATTTAGTCATGACAGTAGCACAGTCTGCAGAATGGAGGTATAAGATCACTAATTACATTTAAGCTGTTTAATGTGATTAATGTGAGTCAATCAGATTTTGATGTGTTTACCTCCAAAACAAATGTTATCATTTCAATACTACCTTCAAAGAAAGGAAAAACTTTAAGTTAATTATTTGTGCGAGTACTAAATTTCGAATTATAATAATCTATTTCCGATTGTATAGGTACACCATTGGCAAGGCTGTAACTGGGGGTTTGGTCAAAGAGTCCTCTCTCGAAATTCGGAATAATTGACAAGGGAAAAAAATAGATAATTTTTTTGGCCCCCCTCCCAAATTTATTTTCAATTACGACCTTAACCTTAGGACTCAAACCTACAGTCCGAGAGACGGTTCTATCCCATCGAGTTTATGACCGGCCCGCCAACAAAAATATTGCAATACATAATGTGTTTTATAACCTTTTTTTCTATCTGATAGAAACTAATCATAACCTACCAGATGGATACCTTTCGATCCAAACCTGAAAAAAAAGTGTGGTCGTTGTCAAATATTTATAGAGAATTCCGTTCCATTGCATAGATATTTTTTTTTTTTTTTGGTAGGTATACTTTCAATATCTAATTGAAATTCAACATTTAGATTGTCAGCTTCAAATAACACGTTAATTGAGCTTCGATTTGATAAAAAAAATTGAAAGGTTGGTTAAACCAATCATATTTAATGGAAAAAATTTGAAAAAAAAGTTTTTAATTCACGAACTTTGTGATTTAAAGTAACCCTTATATCGAACGACGCGCTACTAGTGGCAAAAAAATTATTTTTTCCATTTTCCTGTTCTGCGTTTGCTCTCCTTATCTCTAATCTCCACGATCGCGATACAATTTTCTTCTCAGATTGTATTATTAATGGCAAATTTTACATTATGGTATGTTAGTTTGTTTACTGCCGATAATTAATGTTTTCCTAGTCTAAATAGATATATAATTTTTCTCAACCACTATTATCTATGGTGCTTATACATTATAACTTTTTTCTTTTAATTGTTAACATCTGTATTGCAGTATTTAGTTTTAGTGCTTAATATAATATTATTTACTGAGAACTGTCAAAGAATTTTCATCCGTTTCAGCAAATCCGACGTTGCGTAAGTACCAATTGATCACGTTCTAATTGCATACGATCATCTTTTTCAGGATGAAAGCCGCCTTATCAGTTATCATTGATGTCGAAATATATCAATTTAGGTGGTGTAACACTACCGGTTGTTGTCATCATCAGTCAACAGTTTTTTTTCTTCATATTTTATTAGCTCTAAGAGTATCGGGATTATGATCGTTGTCGTATGAATTGATGCAAATTGCATAATGGATAAATCAATCACAAATATTTTTCTTCCTAGTTCACAGACGAATGATGATAACCCACTTATCATTGTTTATAATAATATTATTTAACTTTCGAAAGAGCGTTGATAGGAGAAACATTTAGAGATAATTAAAAATTAAAATTAGAATTATCTTTATAATTATATTCTGTGAGAGTTTAGAAAACAATTAATATATTTACACTTTACATTCAAGTTTCCCCAATTTATATTTCTACCATGTACACAAGTCAAATAGCCGATTAATTAATCAATATCACCAATTACGTTTTAGCGAATTTATGTTAATTTACGATAATTAGTGCCGCTTTATTATTTTATTATGATGTTTATATTTTATTGTAATTTGAAATTATTTATGAAATAATAATTAGGTGTTACGGAATGTATGAAAAATCAATTTTCGTTTTTCGCAAATGTTGTATGTAACAAAATAATTTTTAGTTTAACATTTAAGTTAAATGCGTGTATATCATTTTAATATGTATGATCAGTGAACAATCACACAAATATGAATTTATTTTGTTATTTTGGTCAAATTTCGACCACTTGTTGATAGTAGTAAATATTATTACGTAACTTATTTTTACAAACTTGATCATTTACACCAATTTCAAAATGCTGTACTTAACTCAAAATTGATCAAATCTCTTTGAAATTTTTATGAAATATTCTCGTAGGTATTTTTAGTGGTTGGTGAAAATTTCAAGTTCTCAGCTGCATTATTTTAGAAATTATATCAAAAGTAATTTTCAGTTATACGGAAATTTCAGTAATTGCGTATTATGCCGTTTTTTGTCAACTTTTCGACAGTTTTTTCACGTTTTTGAAAAAAGTATTGAGAAATTGGAAAAATGACCTCTTTAAAGTACCATTTGGGTGTGATTCCGGTTCTATAGAGATACTGAATGAAACTTTCGGACAAGTATTTCTATACAAAAAAGTGTTAACAGAAAGAGAAAAAATAAAAAAATAAATAAATAAACATCATTGTAAAATCATAAGCTTCTTCACTTCGTTCAGAATCTAAAAATTGATTTTTTTTCTGTTAATTAAATACTACATTAAAAATTTAAAATGTTGATAGTCTTAAAATTTTTATCCAACCATTACTTTCGTGTAAAATTGTTATACTATAAAATCGCTATACTGTTGCAGTTATTTCTTTATTGAAAGTATAGTAGTACTAGGTGCATACGTAAGTACCTAGTATTACAAGATTTCCAATAAAGAAATTACTGTAACAGTATCGTGACATTTTCGTTGACTCAACAATAACGACAACGCGATGGCACATGCCAATATTATATCTGAAGCTTCATATTTAGATAATCAGTAAGAATACCCTTGGCGTGAAAGTATGTTCATCCCTTTTTTTTTGGAGGGGGATTTACCTAATACCTGCAATGTATTGTTAAATTTTAAAGATATTTAAGCTGTGTACTTTTTTTAATGCGCCAATGTAAATCGAGATTGAAAGATGGAGAGAAATTAACATATAATTAAAAAAAAATTATTTATTCATTGTATCTATTGTCTAAAATTGAGATACACAATTTACTTACTCAGAAGGTGTAAATAAATATTATATAAACACATATTAAGTTTGGAAATTTAATAATTTAATGATAAAAAAAAAAAATAGATATAATAATAACAAATAAAACTAATTATTAAATTACTCGTATTGTAAATAATATTATTTAATGAAATAGAATTATAGAAATTACATATTTTATATCAAAAAAAGTGACTACGTTTTTAACGATTACAACATTTTTACTCCCTATGTTCTTCCCTCAACATTTTGTTGTGAATCTATTTATCTATACTAGGGGCGGCCAAATAATCGATTGTGGACAATTTCAAAGTCGATCTTGTTAAAATTTATTTTTGGTAAATTTTATCAAATGTCCTTCGCTGAGAATATTCGATATTATCGTTAAATTCTATATACTCAATAATTATTTTAAAAAAGATGTAGAGAAGTCGATCTTCAAAAGAAAAAAAATGTTCTTAGTAGATCTTTGTCAAAAAAAGTTTGGTCACCCCTGATCAATAGGTACCAAAGCCTCTCTTACTACTCTCAGTTATTTATACAAAACTATATTTTTTTATTGCCTATATTTTACTCCCTATCATTAATAAAAATTTTTGACTATAGACTTTGAATTTTTTATTTGTTACGATTATACCATTATGTATACCAATCTATACTGTGTAATATATTATAAAGTATGTTGTTATTATTTAATAATATAATCACTAACAAATTTCAACTAAAATTAATGATAAAGTAAATATTATGTGTCTAGTTGTGACATTTTTAACTGGACGTTTGTATTGTAATTTATATGTACCTAATATTTATGAAAACCTTAATTTGCTTATTATAAATTTGGTTTCTTTGTGTGTTTATATCATTTAATATATGTTTATTTATTTGTTTTTTACAGTTTTAATTAATAACGACTAAGATGGATATGTCTAATATAATCGATCAACATCAGTTAATAATTGAAAATTCTGATATCAATACTAAGTGAGTGTATTAATTATATCTTATGAAATCATTTATTATTTATGTTAAATCGATATAAAACCAATAACTGATCCGATATTTAAATAATTATTAAAAACCATCAGCCAATATTGAAATTAATCGATGTATCAACAATTAACTAGAATGAAAAACGGAATACCGGATAACCCGATATGGTAAAATTCATAGATAATAATAATTAATGAGGTGAATTGATCCACCTGTGATAATAACTGTAATTAAAGAAATTTTTTGAAATTTTCCGAAGGAACTTGAATTGCACAATATTTTTTTGCTAAGAAATCTTATTTCTGATATTCAAATATTACGACACTATCATTACTTCAAAATGGTTTGATATGAATTGTTGTCAAAAAAATTGTTGGAGATGCATATAGATTTCACATGGTGTATTTAGTATTACAGATTCCGGGTTTCTCACCATATTTGTTCTTATAACTTTTTTCCTAAATAATATAAATAGAACTGTTTGATAAAATAAAAAAATGTATAGAAATCGAAAATTTTGTGTTGAACATAGTGAATTTTTATATTTTTTACTTATCTTTATTTTAATTTAAATTATTTTACTTTACTTTTTTACTTATTGACTTATAAGTATATAATTAGTTGTTGGTAATGTAGTTGTAATTGTAATTATAATTTTCCTTTTCAGATACATGTATACCTCTGGAGAATATAAAGTGGATGCTCTATCTGACTTAAAAAGAAAAAAAGAAAAGAAAGAAGATTATGTGTACGAAGGTGTATTCGCTACCAATAAAAACAGTTCTATCGTACAGTTAAATTTGTGCGAAAAAATAATTGCAGACATAAAACCTTTAAACTGTGAAGTGTGTAATAAAAACTTTAAGACTAAATTATCTTTAAAAGTACGTAGATATAATCAATATTCATATTATTGTTTAAAGGTCTTAAAAATAAGATATTTGGGTTATACTATTGAAAAGTACTTGGTTAGTTTAATTTATAATTACTATGCCAATTAATTTATCTTTAATTAATAACCTGCATCATATTTATTTTTTAAGCCTGTTTTGATCATGAAATAACCTATCAACGTAGACTTCTCTGCAATTATTGATTTTTATTTTGTACTCGTTGTTAATTATTATTTTCTCTTGTTTTAAGTGTTTGATTTTTGACTTTTTGAATAGAGAATTCGGGAATACTTTTGCTTTAACACAACTCCTACTTGCCACTGATTGTGCTTTACGAGGATGTTTTATTATATTTTAATATTTGTATCTTATACAGGTTAAATCCATTTTTTCCATGGTTTGTCGCAACCCCTTTGTTCTCTATCAAGTAATAATATAAAGCGATCTGCTTATATATGGCTACAATAACGTTGAAGCCACCTTCTTCGAATTCTTTAAGAAGTGCGTCACAATACTTGGACCAACAGAAAATGTAATTATTTTTATGACTTTTGAATATGGAGTACCTTACATGGTCTAACAAGTTTCACATCAAATGAGTTTTCAATTAACATTTGATGTTCTCGGTTGGAATGTCTTGGTATGCCTCGTAGAATCACAACAAGTTGTCTGTCTTCAGCTATCGAACGGGTCTAAAATTAATTTTTTTGAGCTAGAAAGGTCTAAACAGAGCGAAATTTAGTCGGAGTTGTAGTTTTGTGGTTAATCTTATCATTAAATGTTGTTAAGGTAGATAGCCTATCAGCCGAGATGTCAGAATTGTTAAATATTTGATTTTTTACAATTTTCATAAAGTTTGGATCAAAAAATGATGGTTTCTGAGTCTTTTTTTGTCAAATTTTGACTAGTTTTTCCCAAAAGAATATCGAAAGATTGAAAAATTCGAAAAATTACCTCTATCAACCTAATTTATTTCAACTGAAGAACATTCCCAGCTGCCTGAAAAATATTTAATGTTACTTTATATATTTGATTCCAATCCTATAATAATATTGGTAAAAAAAAATAACTATTTGTGCAATTTTTTTCAGCTGAGTTCTAAATATTTACTTACCAAATTTCATTATTTTATCATTTCTAGGTTCACCAAAGAACTCATACTGGTGAAAAACCGTATAAGTGTGAAGTTTGCGATAAGTCATTTACACAAGTGGCAGCGTTCAGGCACATATGAGAATTCATACTGGTGAAAAACCATACACATGTAATTTGTTTGAAAAATCATTTTCTTTATCGAATGATCTCAATAAACATATAAGACTTCATACTGGTGAAAGACCTTATAAATGTGACGTGTGTAATAAGGCATTTACTGCATCGAATTATCTTCGTGAACACATTAGAATTCATAGTGGTAAAAAACCCTTTCAATGTAATGTGTGTAAAAAGTCTTTTTCTACATCGCAAATTCTTCGTGTTCACATAAGAACTCATACTGGTGAAAAACCTTTCAAATGTGACGTGTGTGATAAGCCGTTTACACGAAGAGCTCACGTTCAAGTGCATATGAGAGTTCATACTGTTGATAAACCTTTTAAATGTGATGCATGTAAAATTTCATTTGCTACATCGTACGTTCTTCTTATACACGCAAGAGAACACACTGGTGAAAGACCTTATAAATGTGACGAGTGTAATATGTCATTTACTGCATCGGAATATCTACGTGTACACAAGAAAATTCATATTAATGAAGTTCCCTTCAAGTGTAAAATTTGCTATAAGGTATTTTCTGATTTGGAAAGTCTTCAACTACACATGTCAATTCATGCTGGTGATAACCCTTACAAATGTGACGTGTGCGAAAAGGTACTCTCTTCAGCAGCTGATCTCCGAAAGCATTTAAGAATTCATACTGGTGAAAGACCTTACAAATGTAAGGTTTGTGAAAAGTCATTTACTGTATCAAGCAATCTTCGGGTACACATGTCAATTCATACTGGTGAAAAACCCTACAGATGTGAAGTTTGTTCAAAGTCATTTACCGACTCAAGTAATCTTCGTAAACATATGCGAATTCACACTGGAGAAAAGCCTTATAAATGTGACGTGTGCCAAAAGTCATTTACTGCATTGAGTAGCCTTCGTGTACACGTTAAAATTCATGCTGTCGAATAGTGTCAAAATATTAATTACATTTGACGAACTCGTTCAGTTTTGAAAACTTGTGAGATTTTATTCTGACTCTTTTAGAGCGTGTTTAAACGTTTTTTTTCATTTTACGCTAAACATTGTCGGTATGATAATCTTATTGTCAATATTTATTTATTTATTATCAACTTGGACTTATCTCCATAATTAATGGACTTGTACTGCAGTTAACTTAGTATTCTTGAGAAAGTTGACCTTTCATTACTTAACTTTGATGTTCCTTTTCATTCCTTTAAATCATCTTTTACCTTGGTCAATTGTTTTCATGATATTAATTGTGATAGGATTAATTCAATTGATAGGATGTTGCGTTTAAACAATAAGTACCTTTATCTGTTAAATATGTATTCATATTATTAAAAATTATCTGAATAATCCAATAGATTTGTTTGTTAATTATACGTACAGTATTTTATTGTTATTTTATTATCTTATGGTCTAGTCTATTAAGTTAAATTTTTTTTATAAATTGATATTTATCTGTGTTATCTTATTTACTAATAAATATAAGTTAATATATATATATATATATATATATATATATATACATATAATTCATTAATTAATAAAAGTGTGATAAATGGTTTAATTTCACATCAAATTAAATTATTCAATCGAGGATCAACTCATTTAAATTAAAAGAATTGATTTTCGTTCAGATAAATGTTTTATCAACTTTTTACCTTCCTTGTGGTTTATGTTTATATATCAGACAGCTTGAACATTGTCATATTAAAAGATGATCACAGTTAATGTCTTTTCGGGGAAACGGTTTTGGTGATTGTCCTAATTTTAGAACTACTTGAAAATGTACTATTAATGTGGATTCAGAAGGGAGTTCTAGACTTCTATTTTTCTATGCATAGAAAAAAAAGTGTTAGATTAAGTATTATAAAAACTATTGTAAAAACACTAGCTTCTTTGCTCCACCAAAAATCTATAACAGTCTTATAAATGTGTTTTATAAACTTTTTCCCAAATTTCGGAAAAACTATCGAGAAAAATTACTTTTTGAGACTTTTGGATGAGTATACCTGAAATGAAATCGAGTACAAGAAAAAAATTAAATAAAAAATAAATAAATAATCAAAAGTTAAAACACTAGACACGGTAAAATTTATGATTTTCATGAATATTTAATTTGACTTGGATTATTCTATATTATTAAATTGCTTAACATAACTACTCGGTATTTAACTGAAAAAATAATTGCCCTGTAATTTATAAAACAAACAGAAGCTTTACTTTGAATCGTTTTATTGAGAGGAAATGATATAATTATAGTAATATTATACGGTTTCTTTAGAGTTCAACAAGCCCACTAAGTGTATCTCATACTCGAGGAGTAAAGAATGCCAATGTGAATGATGCCAATGACCCCGTGATTGTCTGCGATGTGGCTGGGGGATACCAGGATTAAAATATTTTTTGAGTGATGGTGACGGTCAAAATAAAAAACGAAAACCGCGACACGGGACTCTGGGGCAGCGGCCAGTTGTCCGCCTTATGCCGGTCACGTTTTGCCTCGTTGGAAGTTATGGTCGGGTATATAGGGGTAAATAATGGCAATAAAACACATAACCGACGCACGTCGTTGATGACGAGACGTGAACGGTTGAATAATTATAATAGTATTGAATAATATTATATTTCGCAGGAACCGCAGCACGAAATGCGAATGCCACCACGCGTTCGATTCGTTGCATAGATGGACGGGTACCCAGTGCCTAAAATTTTTATGTTTTGCTACTGCACACGATATGTTTTTTTTAATTGTACCCTTACACGTCCCCCACCAAAAAAAAAATTTCCTCAAAATAAAGGGTCGCCAATCTGCAATTCTTTCACATTTAGTCTACGGCTCTTGAAGATGCGTATCAACAGTTAGATTTTTTTTATATATACAGTTTTAATTACAAAATTAACAGTTTTCTTTA
>JAIPRM010000363.1:0-60049 GCA_025469315.1 Stegophylla sp. TES_Ste_2020 | reverse complement strand
GTACATTCTTGTTCCTTCACGTGTATTTCTGTTACACTTTCCATAAATTAACAATAACTGAACTTTTTCATGATTATTCATGATTCAATTTTTATTTAAAAAAAATTTTAACTTTATTTTTATAAAACTATTGAAAATAAATAGCAGAAAACATAGAACTACAAAGACTGCAAAGAGCACAATGACACACAACTCTGATAATGAATCTCATAATACGCCTTTTAATATAAGTTAATGGCATTTTAATAGGTATGGATAGATAGCAAAAATACCTTTAATGACCAATACATATAATTATTTTAATTATAACAATACTGATAGAATAGAAATAAACACAATTAAAAATAAAATAGGTAAGATGTTCACTATGAATGTATGGTTGGGTATGTCGATTTGAGCACGTGTTCTACACAATGGAGGAACTTTCGAATAATTTATCGAGTATTTTAAGTTTTTAATTTCTGTAAATTAAATTGTAAAAATGTATAGTACAGTGAAAAAAAAATTAAAATTTCAAATTTCAAAAGAAAAAATAAATTTTTTTTTTTTTTAATTTCAAATAGCTCTCATTCATTTAATATTGGATTTAGAGTAATAGTTGTTTGATCAAAATTACTTTAAAAAAATCCATTAATCCGAAAATGATATTAAAAATAGGCGTTGCCATTTAAAAAAAGTAAAGTTGTGTTGCGCATGCGCAAAATAAGTGAGATAAAAAAATTGTAAGTCATAGAAATTAAAGATGCAATAGTCTAGTTTAATGTCCCGAAAACAGAATTGAAAAATATTAACAGGGTAATGAGTGGTACAGTGTACCCTGTTTCTGCGGACACACGGTATATTATTAGAATGGCCTGGCTTATCAAAAATGCCATACAATGAAAACATATGTTATAAATCACGGCTATTAATCAAAAATAATATATTTACATCCGTGCAAGTCACACAACTATTGTACAACAGCTAACAAGGATATCATAAATATTAGTCTTAATGTAACTTAAAATTCAACAATTAATTTGAAATACCTATACCAAATAAAAATGTTCATCAATATTCTAGAAGCAAGCTAAAATATCAAAATACTCGCAAATATTTAAATAATGAATAAATTAAATAGTTAGAAAACAGAAATGACCGATCTTTTGTAGGGTCAATCAAGTTTCAATAAGAAGTATTTTTCGGATATTTACACATTGCACTTATAATTTATCAAAATAATCATGTACACAATTGTGTTTATTTTTTAATAATTATTGAATTAAAGATAAAGTAATCGAAAAAAAAGAACAACAAAATATGAAAAGTATTTAATATTATAATGTATAATAATTATTCACTTTTATAAACTTTTGTATAATTACTAATTAAGTATAAAAAAGCTGACTATAAAATTAAAAAAAAAAAAAAAAATGGAAAATATGAAGAGAAAGAATATATCATAAAGGAATGTTCGACAAGACAATTTAAAATATGATTTAATATTTTTAGTTTGGAAATTTTAGTATTTTTAAATATTTTACAAATCAATAATGTGTCTATAATATACTATTTATGTTCTTTACAAGATTTAAACTCTTCTAACCATTCATTAATTAAAACATAGTTTTTTATTATTAATGTTTATTTTGCCCTATTTTTTTTTTTTTTATTATTGTTATGTTGAATTTTTTCAAATTGCTTTTCAAAAATTTCCAAGACTCGACTAATAAAAATTCAATAAAAATTATGGTACTTTTATAAAACATGTCCATTTCATTATTTGTGATAAATTTTGTATAATATGTTACGTAATAATAAGGAAATTAAATCTTCTACTATTAAGCTTAACCATCATTTCAGCTGTAATTCCAACTTTAAACTCTTGTAAAAAATTATTCATTTAACCAAATTTCATGAAAATTATACCTCATGTAAAAAATCACTCAAGGAATATTTTGATAAAAAAAATGTTTACTGGATTCAGAATAAAATGTTTCAGTAGGTTTTGATTGAAAAAACATCATTATTTTATGTAAAAATGACTAGTTAATAGTTTTATTTAAACTCTTAATTTGAATGGGCACAAAAAAGAAAGTTAACCTATGAATTTGGATATTTTTTTAATAACATATGAGTATGTCAGTTTGCTTGCAATTTTAGATTCTGAATGAAGTGAAGAAGCTAGTGTTTTAAAATGATGTTTATTTTTTTTATTTTTTTCTTTGTACAACTTTCCGTATAGAAATACTTGTCCAAAAGTTTCGATCAATAACTTTTTGAAACCGAATTCGCCTCTAGATTGTAGTTTTAAAGAGGTCATTTTTTGAATTTCTCAATTCTTCAATTTTTTTTTTGGAAAAAACTACCCAAAATTTGACAAAAACGACTCGGAAACCATCATTTTTTGATCCGAATTTTATGAAAATTTAAACATAGATAGAAAATCCTATTAAAAAGATTTTGGCACAAAAAAATTTTGAAAATGTGAAAAAAAAAATTTGGACATTTTTTAAAAATTTTTTTTTTTTCTTATATTAACTTCCTTCGTTCAGAATCGTTTTACTGAAGAAATGATTTATCGTTTCTTCAAAATTTAATACGCCCGTCAAGAGAATACCACCCGTTGTGCGAAGTATGTCCGGCTTTTTTTTAATTTATATTACCTGAAATGGTTAATTTACAAATTACAATAACAATTTACTGAATAACCAGTATGGTTCAGTGACAAAAAATCACCAGTGAAACCATATTTTTTGGTCTAGTGTTGCAGTAACAAGTAGTGACTCACTTGTCAGAGCGACAAAGTAGCAGTGACATATTTTACACATCCCGACTTTTTTGGTCTTAATATCAAGAGACTAAAATTTAACAAAATAAAAACTTGCAAAAACCAAGAAATTTTCAATGTATTCAAAGTTTTAAATTTATTACTTAGCTGAAATTGGTTATATGATTTTGAAAATTTTATGCAATATGTGTGTGTCTATTTTAGTAGATGGTAAAAATTTTAAGTTTCTAGCTCCATAAATTTTGGAGTTATGCTAATAAATAAAATTAATTTTATGAAAATTAAAATTATGGCATATTCTGCCATATTTTGTAAATTTTTGGTAGTTTCCTCTAATGCTTGAAAAACTATTGAGAACTTTGAAAAATTACTTTCCAAGTGTATCAACTAAATGCAAATTTTAGACTAGTATTTCTACTAAGAAAAAGTCTTTGTCCATACATAAGAAAAAAAAAACACAGATTTGTAAAACCAATACAATTGCTCCATTCAAAATCAAAAATTATATTGCATAATAATATTACACTATTACATATTATATGAATAGGTATTATGTATAATATGTAATAATGTTACAATTGTCAATTAGTAAATAAGCTTGGTATTCTAGAGTAAACAGTTTTAAAATGTTATTTCAGTACTATTGTTACATGTACTGTTACTGTTACTGATAAGTTTTTGTTATGTGTGATCTACTGACAAGTTTTGTTAATATGTTAATTATGATTGTTTCTATATTACATAAACAAATAAGGTCAAATTTAAAGTAAAATCATTAAAATTAATAAAGCAATTAAAATAAAATTACATCTTAATTGAAGAAAGTATTTTTACATCATGAAGTAATGCTTCTAATGTTTTCCCCTTAATGAATCGAACACCATCACTGTTTTTGCAGCTGAAAGTCCAAAAGTGAAAATGTGCTATTTGTTTTCATTTATTTTAATTGATATTCAATTGTATTTTTTTTTCTTTTTCCAAAAACTTATATTGTACCATAGCTTATTTATTTTAATTGTACCCATAATTTATAACAATTATATCATGCTACACCCATAGTTATATTTTTAAAAACAAGTTTTGATCGAACACCCTTACCATGTTGCTGGTAGATCACTCATGTGCGCCAAGTAGATAACTCACCACCACACTAAGAAGATCACACTTAACAACAGTACCATTATTTCATTAATAAATAAATAACTATTTATAAAATCCCTAATAGTAAACAATCAACTCTTTTAGGTACACAGTTAACTTTTTTTCTTTTAGATAAACAATAAACTTTTAAGTCTAATTGAATTTTAATTTTTTAATTTTGTCAGTGATTTTTATTGAGGTTTCCCTTAATTATATTATTTTCTTCTGTTTAGTTATGTACATAATGTTTTTTTAAATTGAATCTTTAATAATTAAATTAATCTTCAGCCATTTTTCTACTTTTTCAAGACTGCAGAAATATTTTTCATTTACTATTTTAAGACAAATACAACAATTAAATACAATTATAACTACTATAATTTCCTATTAAAACTAAAACTTACTTTTTCATCAAACAGAAAAACCAATATTAAAATATGCAGTTATATTTCGAGATAATATATATATTTATACATAATTCAGTAAATTTTGTTAATTTAAATATTTAATTTATTTAAATAAAAACTGAATTGTAAAATCTGTTTATCATTATTATTATTATTATTTATGGTACCTAGAAATGTAACTGTATTTTGATATAGGTTTTTTTTTTTAATGAGAACATTAGGTTTAGTTTAAATAAAATTAATATAATTTAAAACATTATTTTTTATTAGAATTGTATTTTCTATACTAGTTATTAAGATCTTGAAATTCTGAATGAAAAATATTTATGGTATCAAAGTTGGTCCCAGTTTTAGTCCCTGACACATAATTAATTAAATTACGATTATTATAATTCATGATTATTTATTTTTTAAGTTTTAACATTAATACTTATTTTTGATTTAGGACAGAAACTATGACTTGGTATGAACAAAATTCAACTGTTGTGAAAGTTGAAACCACTACAACAACAACAGTGAAAACAGAAGCACCAGACGATTATGATGATATTACTCTATATTATGGAAATCCTCCATATTCATCTTGTACAGGTCTCGTTAGTGGTATAACTCTGTACAAATGTGATCTGTGCGAAAGAGAATTTAATGATTATGAACAATCTATTATTCATAAAGCTTTATTCCATAAAAATCACAAACCATATGCATGTGAACTCTGTGACAAAAGATTTTCTCTTAGAATTCATTTAAATATACACTCAGCAGAACATGTAAATGATTTTTACTCGGGGAGGGAATCTACTCTTCCTTCTGATGTTCAGTCATCATCTAGAACTAATTTGGCACTAAATAGCAGTACCCATAATTCTATGACTTTTTTACATGGTTCTTTTAATACTGGAAATAGTAATATACAAAAGAAAAAGGTATGTGAAAAGAAAGAGATGTCAATGATATCTACTCAACATTGCTCTTCCAATTCAAACATACTTTTACTAAATTATAGCAACACCAAACCATTTAAGTGTCCAAATTGTTTGTTTGCATCTAAATCTGAAAAAAAATTTTTAGACCATCATAAAGATTGTAATAATTATAATAAGCAGTTTAAATGTCATCTATGTCCTAAAGCATTCTTGACTCAAGCTGCAGTAAATGCTCATATGAGGTATCACAGTAAAAAGAGAGATAAAAAAATTCAAAGTATAAAAATAAAGAGTGAGGTTAAATCTCAAAATGATATTCTTGCAATAAAGTCAGCTACACTTATTACTTATAAATGTAAAAAATGTAATAGAAATTTCGTTTCACAACGTAATCTGGATATTCATCTTAATCAGCACAAAAAACAAATGAAATGTAAAATATGCCAGAAACAATATTTCTCAGAAATTGCCTTTGAAAAACATTTGTTAGCACACAGAAATAATTAATAATAATAATAATGATATGTTTTAAAAGACATTTTAAGTTTGGAATCTGTTAAATTTAACTTAGTGCATTATATTAATAATTTCCATCGTTAAATAAAAACAGTAAAATTTACACATTGCTTTTTGAAATTTAAAAATTGTCAATGGGGTTACATATAAATGACTGTAATAAAAATTAAGTTTTTAATTTTCATTTAATGTTTTAGATTGTAAGTTACATCTAAGAATAATATAGTATACTAAAATGTACATATTTTATTTTGTATAACCTGTGTAGTTCATCTTTGTCTCTGGCCGAAATCATGTGTTTGAATAGATCAGATGTTCACAACTTTAAATTGGGAACCAGTGCAATCAGTATCATAAAATTATAAATATTCAGTTTATATAGCAATAACTTTGATATATATATAAATGATAAAAATGGTCATAATGTGTAAACCACTTTTAGTATAATAAAATCATTTTATTAGCAGCTCCTTGTCAATAACATAACTGTACTGACCACTAAATATTGTGGTATATAAAACGTTTATGAATATAAAATGGTCGCTAGGGACCATGATGAGCTGGGCAGGTTATACCAATTCATAAATAATATGAGATACAAATAGTAATTTTTTTTTTTAAGAATATAAATAATTTTAATATAGATGTATATTTATAGTTATGTTATTCATATTTTCTCTATTGTAATGGCTATTTAATGGTAATAGAGCTGACGGTATTACTGATATAAAGTTTTTTTTTTTTATTGGTATACCGAAATTACCAAAAATATTAGAATACTGAAAATATCAAGACTATTACCTTATTGAAATAATCTAACACACTGAACTATATTAGTTTTTATTATTTTTTTTTAATATTTTGGAAAATTATTGAATATATAAATATTAATATTGTAGTCCAATGTACATTAGTTTACTCTACAATATATGCAATATGTTATTTTAAATATACTGGTTACAAGAGGTTAAAATAATACCGCCATCTGGTATACCAGCAATACCCAACCCGTGGTCCGTGAAGGTATTCTATGTGGCTCATCACACTTTCCTATAATTAATTAAAACATTAAAAACAATGTAAAATTATTTCAAATACAATCTATTTTATTAATTTTTTAATCATTTTTAGTATATATTTCAAGAATCAATATTAATAATAATTATAAAAAAATGTGTGCAAACATGTTTTACTCTTATTTTTTTGGTATTAATATATTTCTTTCATTAATAGTGATATATTTGGTTAGAATTTAATTTTTCCAGTTCTTAAAATTAAATAAAGGTGCTCATTAACCACAATCTACCAACTGATTTTGTGTAGTTCTTTCCTGAAAATATTAGTTTACATATTATATACTATGAGAAAAAAAATACGGTCAATTTCCATCATAATGTTTCATAAAACAGAAAAAAGTTAACAAAATTTTATAATATTATTTGTTTTATTTTTTTGAAATTCATCAGAATAAAATGAATTAGTTTCAACTCAATTTGATCAAGTTGTAGAGAAGTATTGACAAAATTTTCTTTAATATTAAATGTATTTCCAAATTCAAAAGATTTTTTTTATAATTTCACAACTGAAAATCATTTTACAATTTTATTTAAGATTTTTAAAAATTGATTTGTTGATCATAATAACTGTGTTTGATTCTTAAAATTTTTTTACTTTTCAAAATGTCTAAAGTTAAATTTGTATTTTGCAACAAATGTTTTGTTATTATATGTATAGCTATACATATAATTTAGTTTCCTGGTTCTTGTAAATATATATTTAAAATATTTTAATGTGTTGTTAATCTGCAAGAAATTTAAAACCTCACATCTAATTATTGTCTTTTTTAAATTTCAAAATTGGTATTAACCTAATAATGATAGAAATATATTATATAAATCCATAATATAATTAATAGTCTATAAAAAGAACTGTATTTTGATCATTTTTAAAATACCAAAATACTGAAAATATTGAAAATACTAATTTAAAATATTATTAATTCACCAACCCAAACCAGTATATAATTTTATACCAAAATACCGTCAGCTATAGATTTTAGTACTCTCATAAGTAATTTAATGTTACATAGATATAAACTTTGTGTATATTTTACTTAATATTTTGATCAAAATATACAAATTCTTAATTATGTTATATTTAGTATTGATAATATTTTCAATTTTGTATCATATATATTTTTTTGTTTTTTCTTCATAAATAAAACACTTAATATTAGTATTATATTTTGTACAAATAATAATGTCAACTCTCAGAAAAAACTTAACATTGTTATGATAAAGCGAGATATAGTTCGCTCCACGGATATTCTATGCTCTTCGGGTCAGATTCTCTTGGTGGGTGTTTAGAATTTTAAAGAAAAGTAAGCCATTTCTTTAAATAAGACAATTCTGAACAAAGAAATTTAATAATATAAAATATAATCAACACATCAACATAGACATATTGTCAACATACCATCTAAAGAGTATCTGACCTGTAGAGCAAAGAATATCCATGATGCGAAGTATGTTAGGCTTTCTTGTGTATACTTTACTTTTTTTATCCAATAAATAAAGAAAGGAAAAAATTTAATGAAAAAAAAAAGTGTTAGAAAAATGTCCAAAATTTTTTTCACATTTTAAAAAATGTTTCTCATTTTATTGTTTATCTAAGTTTAAATTTTCATTAAATTTGGATCAAAATTTATGCTTTACAAGTATTTTTTGTCAAATTTGTGTAATTTAAAAAAAAAAAAAAAAAATAAGAATTAAGAATTTTAAAAAATGACCTCTCTAAAGTACCAACTAGAGGCAAATCCGGTTTCAAAAAGTTACTGATCGTGACTTTTGGACAAATAGACCCATACAGAAAAAAAAATAAACATCGTTGTAAAAACATTTGGTTCTTCACTTCGTTCAGAATCTATAAGTGTTTCACTTTTTCAAAATTCTCTTGAACAATTAATATAATATAATTCTCTTGAACATATTAATGTCTATCTATGATTAAATTTTCATAAAGTTTGGATGAAAAAATTATAGTTTTTGAGTACTTTTTTCATATTTTGGGTAGTTCCCCCCCTTCAAAAAAAAAAAAAATTATAAAAATTAGGAATTCAAAAAATGACCTCTAAAGTACCAACTAGAGGCAAATCGGATTTTTAAAAGTTACTGATCGAGCCTTTTAGACAAGTATTTCTATACAAAAAGTTTTTATTGGGAAAAAAATATAAAAAAATAAATATCATTTAAAAACACTTGCTCCTTCATTTTGTTCAGAATCTAAAATTTCTCGCTTTCAAATAGGTCTGTTACAAAAAGTTCCTAATTTACCATTATACAATTAATAATAGTAATATACTTCAAAATTAACTGAGTATATTTAGTTTAACATCAAACTCGAATATCACACAAGTTCTTGAGATCATGCGTAAAAAAAAATGTATTTGTAAAATAAAGTATTTAAATAACAATACAATAATATTCTATCCATATTCAGTAAAAAATTTGATGTTAAATTTTATTCCATTATTTCTGTATCATAATGTATCATTATGGTTTTTTAATTTTTACTTTGTAACAATTAGTTATATTGTCAACACAAACTATTGTATACTGAAATCTATTTTTTCACATAACTTATTTTATTGAATACTGTCATGTCCCATCTTATGCTACCTACAAAAATCATATTTTTAAAAAATATCTGCTCATATTGTTGTATATGCTTATATCTTCTTAATAAAATGTTCTTATTCCTTAAATGTAATTGTAATCTATAAATTTAGACCGAACCAGTCATTATTTGTGTTCAAGTATGTAATTTTTTATAAAACTAATGAATTTCAACAAATTGCCAACTTTAAAGGGTTATAAAATAGAAATTAAACTTCTGGTTTTCCAGATTTTTTTCAGTACCGTTAGTAATAAGTACAAATATGTTTGTATGAAATTTTCGGGTCTTAATATCCAGACATTCAAATGGTATGAAATAAAAACTTAAAATCAAGGAATTTCCAATCTTTTTAAAGTTCTGTATTTACCTCAATATCGGTCAAATGGTTTTGGAAATTGTATGAGGTATACTCATGACTATTTTTAGTAACAAGTCTGTAAAAATTTCTACTTTCTAACTTAATTATTTTTGAAGTTACGTTAAAAAAACTAAAACTGAATTTATGAAAATTTGAGTTATGACAAATTTTATAGTGTTTTACCTTTTTTTGTTAATTTGCAGATAATTTTCCTTAACACAAAGAAAAAGTATTGAGAAATTTGAAAAATGACCTCTTTAGAGTACCATATGGGTGTGATTTTGAATCTATAAAGTAACTGTTCAAATTTTTTAGACAAGTATTTCTATACAAAAAAGTGGTAATAGAAGAAAAAATAGACAAAATATACATCTTTGTAAAACCATATAAGCTGTTTTCTCTGTTCAGAATCTAAAATTGAAAACAAAATACCATTTTTCCAATTTAATATAAGCTCCGTACTACAATATTTTCACTTCAAATAGCAATAAAGTTCACAAGTGACCTTAGGATTTTATATTTAGTCAAAGTAACATCAGCAAAGCTAGGCAATAAATAGTTAGTTTTAATTTAAAATAACTTTGTGACTTAACAAGTTGAATTAAATGTGTAAAATTATCTAATTTTAACTCGCTTAAAACAATAAGTAACTAGTTATTTTCTTATTTTTTTTTTCATTTAAAAAATTCAAATGTTCCACAAACTACTGAGCGCGGACTATTAGTAAGTACTTAAAGCTGTGGTAATAATTTATTAGTTATGATGAAAATTGAGTATTTTAAATTTTATGATTAAAATGGGCAGTGCTCCAGTAAAATATTTTGGATGGTTGGGAGAGTGGTTCCAGTAATCCAGATAATGAAAGAAAGGAAGTATATATGAGAACTGGTGAGTAAAAATATAACACTTTAATAAGTATCATCATGTTATAAACAAATCTATTGATACAAAGGTGGCTGATTGTCATTTATGTTAATAGGAACAATATAAATAAATAAAATTATTAGTATCTAACTGATATTACAAAATATGACTAAACATCTTTGTGTCCCGTCTTTCTTTTTTAAAAATATTTTTGTTAGAAAACAATGATGTTTGTATGTGTATGTATTAAAAAAAAAAGGAACAATTAACATAAATAATTCATAATTTGACACATTAATTTAAAACTGAGAAATCAAAACATTACTGCCTGAATATAACTCATTATGTCAGTACTTTAAAGAGGTTATTTATGACTACCTAATTATGAATATTGATATATTATAATATAAACAAACACAAAAGTCCATATTACTTAGAGCTCAATCTCTGTATGTTAATGTTCATGATCAACCTAAGTTACCTGATAATAGTTGTAAAGTTTGTAAAACTCTATTAATTTTATGTACAGCCATATATATATGTTTTCATATATATATATATTAATGCATTTTAAAATTATAGGTTATTTATTTAATCGGCTAATATTTAAATACTGCTTCTGTGTGAGAAGCTGAACACAACGGTTCTGATAAAGCTGATTCTTGAGTGGTTAGAAAAACTTTTTTTTATTTTAATTAAGTGTGTCGTATACCTTTCTTGAAATATTTGATAAATTAAGTATTACTTTGTAAGTAATCGATCAAAATAAATAAAAAAATATGCTACGAATCTTACAGTGTTTTCACACACACTTAGTAATTACATAATTCAAATTTTAAGAAGATTACAAAACATCAGAAACGGACAATGGTAGACGCGTAGACAACGTTCGTCAAATTTTTAAGAAAATAACAAATTACGATATAATCAATGTTCACTCGCCGTGTCAAAATAGATTCAACTGATTGTAGTAGTGATTGGTACCAGAAAAATTACAAAATGAAATATTATTATTTTTTTGTTAATTGTACTTATTTTAATATGCAATCCAATTGTGTTTTAATTGGAAATTACTATACATTTATAGTTGTGATCACTTGTTATATTTGAAGGGGCTAATTTCTCGGATTGTACATTTTGAGAGGGCTTACACCCCTCAAGTCCCTCCCGAAATTTCCCCCTATTCCTCTGTATTAGATAAAATATTCATAATAAGTTACTTGTAAGTTGTACTATAAATTTGATTGTATTTGAAATTGTTTTTAGTGTTACCAACAGTCCTACATCGGGCAGGACTATCTGGATTATTTGTCCTATGTGCAACAATGCTTTTAAGCTTTTAAAAGACAATCCTAAATTTCAATACATAGATTTTACATATGACAAAATACCTGTTAGTGTATTTTCATTATCACTATTTTTAATTAAACCAAAAGTTTTTTAATCATTTGGATTTCTTGTCTATACTTTACTTAAAGGACAGCACAAAACTATTTTTTTTTTTAAATTTTTAGTTTAATAGTTTATAGTTGTAGTCAGAGTATTTAAAAACGTTTTGGTAAAAATCTGAATTTAAAAAAATGATTATTCAACGAGATAATGAGAGTTCAGTAATAGTCGCGTGACGTCATAGAGCCGACGAGTGAACATTCTCCCATGTTTTACATGTAAAAGTAGTTTGACATTTACAAATTACAATGGTTTTAATAACATACGATAATATTTCAGAATTTTTTTTTTTGAATCTGAAGTATATTTATGTGTTTAAGACGATGGCGTGATTAAAAAATTAATATATCTAGTTAATGTATTCATAAAATAAATTATAATTGGTAAAATGAGGACCGACTCACGTCGCCGCGGCATCCAAACGAAATTTTACGAAATTTACTAAAATAGTTTTATATATTATGAATAAACTAAAAAGTATATCAAAATTATAACAACACCAATGAAATAAACACAAAAAAACACTTCGGATTACATAACAAATAAAATAAAAATATTATCTTTAGCAATTGAAATCATTATATTAATATAGATACTTTTACACGTAAAACATACACCGTCGCGACGTTCGGACATCGGCTCTATGACGTCACAAGCATATTTTCAAACGCGTATAACTCATTGAATATTTGTGAAAACCATGTGAAAACCACACAATATTTCTTAGAAAATGCCGTACTTTAAATCTAAGCAAACTTGTTTTTAGTGTTATGTTGTCCTTTAATTATGTTTCGCTTTACTTTACTTTTTTAGATTCTGAACGCAGTGAAGAAGCTTATGATTTTACTATGATGTTTATTTTTTTTTTTTCTGGAAACCCTTTTTCGTATAGAAATACTTGTCCAAAAGTTTCGATCAGTATCTCTATGGAACCGAAATTATACCTAGATGGTACTTTAAAGAGATAATTTTTCTAATTTCTCAATACTTTTTCCAAAAATGTGGAAAATCTGTTGAAAATTTGACAAAAAAACAGCAAAATATGCAGTTACCGGAATTTTCGTAAAATTTAAAATTGCTTTTTAACATAACTTCAAAAATAATACAGCGAGAAACATGAAACATTTACCAGCTACTAAAAAATGGTCACGAGAACATTTCAAAAAGATTTAATCAATTATGAATTAAGTACAGCATTTTAAAAATTTCGGAAATTTCTCATTTTTTTGTTATTTTTTATGTAATACAATTTTTGATTTTTGATATTTCGATTTGAAAATTTAATACAATCTCACTGACCAAAAAAATCTCGAAAATCGTTGGCAAACTTTTTTTTTAAAACCGTTTGAAGTTAATAATTTTGCTTAAAATTATACGCTTTAAGTACATAAAAGAAAATTGGTTCCACCGATTTTTTTGAAACTTGGTGCCTAGGCAGAGAATTTCATTGCGAATATTTTGGTGCGATAAAATTTCTTAGGGACAAAGAATTAAACATTTAACAAGGGAATAATTGAAAATAAATTGGAGAAAGTATGGACAAATTATTATGATATATTTCTAATTAACACCCAAAAGGTTGATAGGTAATGTTTTTACGCCAACCTATGTATTTTTTGACGCTGAATACGATAATGTGAATTAAAATTCACGTGTATTAACAGTTTTCTAATTATTTATTCATTTTGAAAATTCGATATTTTAGATTCTGAGTGAAGCGAAGAATGTATTGGTTTTAAAATCTGTTTTTTTTCGTATGTAATTAATCACGAATTTGGTTAGAAATATTGATCCAAAAGTTTCGATCAGTAACTCTAGAGATCGGAAATGTTGTCTTGCTGGTACTTTTAGGAGGTCATTTTTCCAAATTCTCAATACTTTTTCTAAGCGCATGCCTAGCATACCCAAAAATTAACAAAAAACGGTAAAAAATGGCGTAACCAGAATTTTCGTAAATTCGATTTTATTTTTTTAATATAACTTTAAAAATAATAGAGCTAGAATATTGAAACTTTCACCAACTTTTACTCACATGTATACCTCATAAAATTTTCAAAAACATTTGACCAATTTCGAAGTAGGTACCAAACTTTGAAAATTTCTCATTTTTTTAAGTTTTTAGATTATAAAATTTTAATGTGTGGATATTAAGAGCTGAAGATTTAATACTAACATATATTTATATGTATGTCTAACAGTACTGAAAAAATCTCGAAAATTCATAGTCAAGTTTTTGTTTTATAACTGTTTGAAGTTGATATTTTGATAGAAATTATTAGTTTTACTTGAAATTGCACACTATAACGCATATAAAAAATAATTTGTTCGACCGATCTTTATGAAACTTGGTACATAGATAGAGAATCACAAGGCGAATATTTTGGTGTAATAAAATTTTTTATGAATAAATAATTAAATGTTTTATAAGCTTTTGATTGAAGAAAAATCGTAAAAAGTACTAACAAATATTCTGGAAATACCGAGATAATTATTATCATGAAATCGATTTCAGATATTTAGTAATAACTTCCAAAATAGTAGAGATAGTGATTTGAACCTTTAACCAACTACTAAAAATAGTCACGCGCACATCCCATAAAATTTTCAAAAGCGTTTGACCAATTTTGAGATAGACAAGTACGACATTTTGAAAATTTCTCGTTTTTAAATTATAAAATTTTAATGTATGGAGCTGAAATTTAATACAAACATACTTATATGTATAACCAATGACCATAAAAAATCTTGAAAATTGTAAGTTAACTTTTTTTTTATAATCGTTGTAAGTTAGTATTTTGACGGAATTAGTTTTACATAAAATTACACATTTAAATGCATTTTAAAAATAATTGATTCAACCGATCTTTATGAAAGTTGGTACATAGATGGAGGAGAATCAAATTGCGAATATTTTGGTGTAAGAAAATTTTTTACAGACGAATAATTAAACATTTTACTAGGTTTTTATTAAAAAAAAAGTACGGAAAAAATACTATAAATAAAAATAATCATTGATTATTTTGTTACTAATTAATAATATTGGACTATTACTGAACATTTGAAAAAGTGCTGGTAAATTAAATGGAAATAACGAAATAAATATTATCATGAAATCCATTTTTGTTATTTAGTTATAACTTACTAAATATAGATAGAGACTTGAAACTATCACTAACTACTTAGTACAATGTAGAGGTGGATTGTGATTCAAAAATATGCTAGTCAAAACTTTTGAACCAATATTTCCAAACGAAAAATTGTTTACAGAAAAAGGGAATTGTTAATGGGTGAAAATTTCAAGTTTCTTGTCCAATTAGTTTTGGAGTTAAGAGAAATTAATTAAATTGATTTTATGAAAAACTCATTTACGGAATATTTTGCCATTTTCCAAATTGTTTCGATAGATTATTTTCGTTTTTGATCAAAATATCGAAAGTTATGAATAATGATTCCTTTAATGTCCCACTCGAGTGATTTATGATTTAAAAAATTACTGTATGAAAATTGAGGACAAATATTTCTATACGAAAATGTGGTTTCATAAAAATAAAAACATATATTTTGCCGTTTTTACTTTATAATTACACATTTATTTTTGGTCCTAGGAGAGGTTTAAACCCCCTAAACCCTCCCCGTAACTACACCACTGATAGCGAAAATCAGTCATAATTAATTTAAATTAATGTTCGTACGTAAATACTTAAGTGTGGAAAATTAAGTGAAATACTATTGAATTGTTTGAATTCAAATAAATACATTTACAAACGATGAATGAATCTTAATGGGTAACCAAAAAAAGAAAATTAAAAATATAAGGTTTGCGTGTATAAAGTCACATAAACAGTCTAAACTACTCTAAACTGTAATGTGTAGACATAGAAAACATTGTGTACAAACACTTCTAACCACGCATAAGTTTGAACACGATTTATCATGAAGGAATATTATAAATACTATAAACAGACCACAACTACGGATACTACTATGAGTAAGTACCACACTACCACAAGCGACCCGGTGAAATCATTATCGTTTCCAGTCATAGACATAAGATATTTTATTATGTTTATGTTTCCAGTCCATATTATCTAAGTCTGTGAAGTTCATGAATCTTGCTTTTTTATCTTTTGAAAATACCCCACAGTGCTATCAACATTTTGCTCACAAAATATTATGCACTGAATGATAATTAGGACATAATAATATATCCGTGATAATGATCTAAATATTACATTTAAATTTTGTTTACAACGAACTACGAAGTACCTACATTATTTATTATCAATGTTGTTATTATTAAAAGAATAATTCTAAGGCTTAAGACGCAAGTGTTGGTAATTTTGTGTTCTTCAATCTTTGTAGTAATAATGGGAAAACTTGTAGTAAATTATGGTTCGATACTGTCAACCGAGTCTCTTAAAGTAATTGCTGAAAGTGTTGGCATCTTTCCGATGATGGGGCTAAAGAAATATCTGATTCTGCTACTTATCGTCTCAAAATAGTCTTACAAGTAAAATGCATATTTGTTTAAATTAGTGTATTACAGTATAATGTTAAAAAAATTACCCATAAATTGAAAATGTTCACAATTTGGTTTACATTACACTCTACTAATACAACACCAGTGGCATAGCCAGAGGAAACAAATACGCTACAGTCCTCTCCATTACCTTTGCTTTTCAGTCATTTATAGATTTATTATACTTAGCACTTATGCAGTCAGTGACTCAGTTGTACTTAATAATTTTAAATATTTTGGACTATGATTAGATTGTGTATCTAAATAAAAGTACTTCAGCTCATTTTATTTTTATTAATACCTATCCATTGTCGATTAATCACTGAACGTTAACACAGAATCGTTTTATTGAAGAAACGATTTATTATTTCTGTAAAATTTAATACACTTACTAAGGATATCCCACTCGAAAAGTGAAAGTGAAGTATATCCATGGTGCTAAGTCTATCGGTTCTTTTTATGTTTGAAAGTTTGGACATAGGATTGTTTTGAATTTTCATGAAAGACAATATTTTGTTATAGGAAATAAATATTGAATGATAGATTCTGTAAAATGTAGTTTCTAGATTATCACTCTACATATTTTTAAACATTTAATATAGTTCATGACTGATTACTTTGAAATTTGAATTTAATTATTCTCATTGTATCATCGTCATTGCTCTATTTAACAAATTCACGTATTTATAATTTTTGGTTAATGTGATCACTTAACTACGGCTGGTTTTTACAGTTATTACTTTTTATAGGTACATAATAATTTATCTCTGATTTTAAAATTGTTCGATTGCAACTCACCACCAGCCTGCTCTGAAGTTGAGAGTAAATTAAATACTCTTCCAATATCAGGTTTTTTTCTTTTTGTCAACTTTATTTTTATTTTTATGTTTAATTTCATTTTTATTTCCATGATAGTAAATTATTTTTGTTTTTATGTAATAAGATCTGACGTATAAATTATTTTATTAAGTTATAATGCTTAAAATAATTTTTAATTCTAAAATTATAATTTTTTTAAATGCATTTATTTTATTTTTTAGCCTACCTATTTATGGATTTCATTCTAAAACTTGTGTACCATTCAGATATGCTTCAGGTGGTGGACGAGAATTGCATTTCATTGATGACCTTACTGAATTTGTTCACACACCATTGGCTAAATTGCCTTTAGAAATTTGCATTTGATGTTGGTTGAAGTCTTGTTCCGTGATATCAATTATTACTTCTTAACTTTTATTTTATTTTCAGGTCACTGGCTTGCCATAGATAGAGTTCAGCCATCTGTACCAGAAAATCTTTCATCTGTATCCAAGAATATTGAAAAAATTGAATGCTTGGATCCTTTAGGAAAACTAAAAAAACCTGTTAATGTAGACGTTTCTAGAAGATTTTTCACGTGGTAAAATATTGATATATTTAAGTATACAAATGTGTAAATTTAAATTTGTTTTAATTAGAATGATAAAAACTTATGCAATGTTGATACCATACTTGTGAAACAGTTAGCAACACATGAATTATTTGTAGAACAACAACTGTATTACAAGAAAATAACAGAAGCTTGTGTAGGATCAGATGAATTTAGATGATCTGTATATATTTTTATTTACAAAAGTATAATATACAGAATAATCCATTAACTCTTGTTCATTATTAACTATTCGATTTTGAGCAAATCGCAGAAGCTTTTGAATTTACATTGATGTTTATTTTTTTTTTGTGTTCTGTAAACACTTGCATATAGAAATATTGATCCAGGAGCCTCACTCAACCACTTAATGATTCAAATATCAGCTCTAGATGGTACTTTATACATAGCATTTCTCAGAATTTGAATTATTTCAAAGGGTTTACACTTAACACATTGGATCCCACACCCCCTAAACCCTCCTTTCATCCTACCTTGATCCCCACGACCTTGACCCCCTTCACCGACAGAAACACTGATCACGACTCCGACCACGACCCAGACCCCCCTGATCCCCTGCCCTTTCGACTAGTTACTCGTAGTAGTAAATGTATCGTTTAAAATAAAAGTAAAACATTTTTAAATAGATTTAGAATTCGTAGCGCTAAACTTTAAAATTTTTAACAGAGTAAGATGGCTATTAGTTTAGAATGATTTTTGCTCTTTATTTTCACTAAATTTAAAATATTTCTCTGGAAAAAAAACATAGAGTATAGGTATTTGCTGATAACTTTAAACAATGAAACTTTTGCAGAAAGCTTTACAAAGTTTAACATCTGATCCGGGTCTTTGTGAAATGTTACCTTTTTCATTTATCGCAGAAGGCGTTAAAGTAAATGTTGTTCAAAGTAATTTGGCATTACTTATTTATTTAATGAGGATGGTCAGAGCTTTATTAGATAACCCTGCAATTTATTTGGAAAAATACATAAGTTCTATGGAACATATTAAAAATAATAATAAAAAAAAAATACTTAGCATTATAATTTAAATATTCTTGTTGTTTTAATTAAAATTATAAAATTGAATTGTAGTTACATGAAATCATACCTTCTGTTGTCACTTATTGTATTGTAAGTCAACAACTATATATGCGACCAAAAATGTATAACCATTGGGCTCTATGAGATTTTGCTGCTCACTTAATGGCACAAATTTCTAAAATATTTAACACACAACAAACAATGTACAAACTCGCATAACAAGAGTGTTTACACATGCTATTAATTCGGATAAAACTACTCTTCCATCAGTGTATGGTTTCCTTGAAGGTAACTAAATGTAGTATTTGTTAATGTATTATGTTTGTGATATGATCATTTTTTTTAAATTTTCTACTAACCTTTGTGTGTTTTGAATTTCATATCAATCATTCAATTAAAAAATAATAGTTCTCAAGTATAATAAGAGATTTTAAATTATTTATAAATATGTGCAGTGGCATATTTTAAATTTTTTTCTGAGGAAAGGGTTAATATTTTTCTAAAAAGTAAGTAGTTTATAATAATAATAATATAGCAAATATTAAGTCGTCGACCTAGTTAACAACTTATGTTAGCAAACCAATTTGAGTATTACGACTATTGGCATATTATACAAATTAAAGGTCTATTAAAGCGATACCCAACTTGTGGTCTACAAAGGTATTCTATGTGATCCGTCACAAATTTCTAAAATAAATTATAATATTTAAAACAAAAAGAAAAAATATGTATAAAATTATTTCAAATAAAATATTTTTTATTAATTTTTAAGTCTTTTAAGTGAATATTTCAAGAATACGATATTAATGATTATAAAAAAATTTGCATATATGTTTTGCTCTTAATTTTTTGTAATTATATTTCTTTCGCTAATAGTGATATATCTGGTTGGAATTTTACTATTCCAATTCTTAAAATTAAAATTAAACAAAGGTACTCATTTGCCTTAACCCTTATCTACGAACTAATTTTGTTTGGTACTTTCGTGAAAATATTTATTTACATATATATGTCGAGAAAAAATACAGTTACAATTTCCATCATAATGAATCGCAAAGCAAAACAGAGTTTAATGCAATATAGTAATATTATTTTGTTTCATTTTTTGAACTTTATCAGAATAAAACGATTTAGTTTTCAACTCAATTTGATCAAGTTGAAGAGAAGTGTTGACAAAATTTTGTAACAAATGTTTTCATAGAGAACATACATATCATTTCTTGGTTCTTGTAAATTTATATTTAAAATGTTTAAATGAATTGTTATGTCTGTAAGGAAATTTAAAATCCCACATCCAATTATCATTTTTTTAAACTCCAAAATTGGTATTAAATTAAACAATGATAAATTATATATTTCTACCAATGAACGCAGTAAAATTAATAGCCCATAAAAGATAAGAAAAATAAAGTCAATATAATGTTATTATGATAAGGTATTTGCATTTTTATATTTAATGGCCCTGTTGCTGATAATTGTTCACGAAAATGGTACATCAAATTTAGAACACTATTATAGTGTTTATTTGTTTGTATTATTTCAGAAAATATTAACGCATACACTGAAAATTGGGCATCAACTGCTAAACAATTTAGAAGAATACAAAAAAGAATTTGGGTCTGTTGGTGTAGAGTTGTATGCTACCATGAGTAAAGCAGACGTAACAAATTCAACTCAAAAGTCCAAGCAACCAATCTATTTCATAAACAAGTAAAACTACTAGACCTATCTAATATACAAATACATTTTTACTTTATGTTTTATTCTATGTAGATATGCAATCTAGAACATCTGTGCGTAGACCAGTTCCTACCAATTCAAGTAATGTAGTTACTCCTCAAAAATATGTTCTTATGCCTAAATAACAAATTATTACTCAAGTATAAAATTTCACAGTTGAATAAGTTTTTGCTAATATATTTTTTCTTCAAATAAAACCATTTACATATCTCAGCCAAATATTAAATCAAAATTTCAATATGCTAATGATGAAGTTTGATTTTACCTACATTAATTTTGTATAAAAAGTTTTTTGTGTACTTTAAATATTTAATATGTGAAATGTAATATAAGTTGTTTACTTACTAGTATTATTTTTTTATAAAAGATAGTGGAAATAGCTATTAATTCAAAATATAAGTAATGAAATGTAATCAATTTAATTTCTTGTAATCTATCAAATGAAAATATTGTATATAACTTTAAATCATAAATATATGCAACTTAGATTCTAAACAGAAGAATTGAGCTTATGATTCTACAATATTATTTATTTTTACTTATCTACTTGTGGTTATAATAAGCTAAAGTAGTGCAAATGTCAAAGCGGGGTAAGCGCTTTCTCTTAGTCCAGGTTATTGAATTTTGTAGTAAAATTGTCCGGAATATATAAAAACAATAGTCAGGGTGTCCTAGAATAAGCATTAAATGTTTGATAGTACGTATGAAGTCACCTGTTTGTGTTATCTGTTTATGAAAAACCAAGTGATTTTTATCTCTCATTTTTAAAAACTAGACCTTTTAATTGTCATTTTTTGGCCAACTTTTTTAAACTTTGATAAGTTATTTTTTTATATCTGGTTTATGATAAACTTGTTGAGTTTAACTTAATTGTATTTGAATAAATGTTTTATTTAGATATATGTTTATCCCGTGCAAATTGTTGTATGGGTTAGATGTAAATTTTTCAAAGGGGAAAGTGCGAGTAGCTAAGTCGCATTTATCCTCCATATACAATTAATTAGACACCTTACTTATTTAACTAAGTATAAAGAATCAGGAATTGCCATATATAATAGTAAAGTACACCAGAAAAAAAGCGTGTGACCCTTTTATAATTTATGGATATTTTAATTTATTGAGAGATACTACTCACAAATTAAATTTGTTAGACAAACCACTAACCAAATGATATATGGAATTTGAATGAAACTTCTTTCTGTTTAGAAATTATTAATATTTACTAAAAACATATGCGTATAATTTTAAATACCTAAAATGCTGTCATTTAAAGAGAAATTAAAATATGAAAATTGTATGATTTAAATGATTTAAAAAACAAATTTTAGCTTATAAAATGGCTTTTTAGGCTGTTGCACCAGCCCCTAAGTAATCATCATATATACTGGGGCAAGTGCAACATTTTTTATTTTTTAAAAATATTTATAATCTCAAAAATGATTATTGATAGATTAATTTTAATAGTGAATTTAAATTACCTATGTTTTTTTAAAAAGTTAATAAGGAATTGTTAGTATATAATAAAATATTAAACAAAACACTTACCAAATTTAGATTTTAAAATTATAAGTCGCACTTGCCCTACTTCACACTGTCATCACAAGAATGTCACCTGTTAAAATTTTAGTAGCAAGTAATAAACATTACTGGATAATCGCCATAAAATCGGTAATTAATATCAGATAGCTTGCATGTCTATGAACAGATCTACAGAATATATGTTATTTTAGATTTTTTCTTTTTTGTTTTAAAATATATTTTAGCTACAATGACGTTTTAACTGCCGTAAAAAGCAGTAATAGCCAGGGCCAGATTGGGCTAATGAGTTAACGAGTTAATCATGGTGGGCTTTTGAAAATTTAATGAGTTGAACTGGTGTTCACTACTCCGGTTTATTAGATAAAGTTATTGAAATAATTTGTATAATGTAAAAATATGTCAATCGTCAATATATTTTATTCGAGACTTCAAGATTAAGATCACTATTTTCTATTATCTAATGAAGATCAATTATATATCTAGGTTATGTTCAGTGGTTTGAGCAATATGCATAAACGTGGGTTAGATATTGCAAACTAAATTATATGTCAGCCAAGACCTGCAATTTCCATTAATATTGTAGATTCTGAGTGGAGCTTTTATTGTGATGTTTATTTCTTTTTATGGAAATATTTTTTTGTATAGAAATACTAGTCTGAAATTTTTATACAGCAACTTATTCAATAGAAATCAAATTGCTGTAGTATTTTAAAAAGCAATTTTTCTAAATTCTCAATACTTTTTCGAAAAACAAAGGAAACTACCCAAAAATTTATTGAAAACACTAAAATGTAACCAGCTGATTATTGCACCCGTTCTTTCAATTTAACCATAACTCTAAAACTAATTGCACGAGAAATTTGAAATCTTTACCCAATATCACCAATAGTGCAATTAGATGGAAATAATTTGATTAATTTTGGGATGAATATAGAATTTTAGAACAAGTTTTTTGCAAGTTTAAATAATTATAGCTGATAAAATATTGAATTCTTGATATTATTATCCAAATAATTAATGTAGTTCATTAAGCCGGTTAATTTTCTAAACAAATCAGGCTTGGACTAGTATGTTTATATTGTTTCCAGTAAATAAATTTGTTGATATTGTTCTTAAGACATAACTATCGAATTTCTTCAACATTTGTTTATAAAACAAAGAAAACTACTGATAATTTTAGTATAAATGATAAAATATGGCATAAACTAGATTTTTATGATTTTTATTTTAGTTATTTAGTCATAACTTCAAAAATAACAGTAATACGAACCAGAAATTTTCACTCATTATCAAAAATAAAGTAATACAGGCTGAAACAATTATCAATAATAAAAATTGTTATATTTTTTGAATAAATATACAATCTTGGAAATATTATTAGTTTTTCTAATACAATTTTAAATCCATTAGGTATATTAAGAGTTTAAAATATTTCATTTATATCCTTATTTATGTTTATTTTATTTTTATCACCATATTTTATTTTTTGTGTATTTATAATCTCAACAGTATTGACCAAGATGTCACAGCATAAAATTTACTTATTTGACAATGTATTTATATACTTATATACATATTTAATAAATAATATATTTTATATAAGCATTAATAATTTTTTTTTCACATTGCACCAAAACATTTCTCATATTATTGTCTATCTATATTTTAATTTGCATAAAGTTTGGATTAAAAAATGATAAATAGTCGTTTTTTTTAAATTGTTGAATAATTTTTTTAAGTTTTGAGAAATTAATTGAAAATTTTGAAAAATGACTTCTTTAAATTATTATCTAGAAGCCAATTGTGATTCATAAAATTGTTAGTTGTAACTTTAGGATAAGTATACCCATACAAAAAAGTGATTAAAGAAATAAAAATTAAAAAGCCAGACATAATTCACACCAAGGGTATTTAATTTAGTATTTCAATTGGTTGAGGCCTTTTTTACATAGATATGTAGTTTGTATTTACATTAAAATCAGAAGCATACTTAATTATAATAACATAGACTAACACAATTTGATAATTATATTAACATACATCTTAAAATAAATTAAACTATTAGTTAATTAATTATTAATTGAAAACTAAAGGAAGTGTCTATATCGGCGTTCGACATTAATTACTTAATGGTTAATTTCTAAGGTGATTTGTGGAAGCATTCAAAATAATATTAATATTAAACATATATAAAATGGAATAAGATCAATGAACAAATTTATAGAATAAAAAATAAACATACAACTACTTACTATAATTTACATATACTACTCTAATACACTTTTCCAGCCTCCTATTAATAATTTAACAAATATAAAACTTAAGTGAAATTTATTACGCTTATGCGCCAATCTATACATTTTAAAAACATTCAAAATTATAAAATTATGTTACACAAGGTAAATCCATTATCAGTTACACATAATTTAATGACCAAAATAATACTGGATACAAAATCATACTATTCACAAAATAAAATAACATTTATAATACAAATAGAATTTCTAAATATCAGTATACAGAAAAATATTATTTTATAAAAATCTATAATTAATGAAATGATACATAACATTTTAGCCAATAATTCAGAAATTAAACAAACATAATAATTACAGCATGTACACTAGGCATGAACATAATACTTTAGAACTTATTAACAATAATAATATTGAAACGCTAAGTAATGATTTATAACTGTTTATATCAAACTAATTAATAATAGTTAAAAATGCAACATTAATGATAAATAAGTACCTCAAAACGAAAAAATGAATCTTACACTAATTAATCTCACCACATGAACCCTCCAAACTATACCCATTTATTGAATTACATAAAGTAGATCTTATTAGACCATTAATTAACTGTTAAAACAATTAAACAATTCCTTCCTTCATATTAGCAATATAGGTACATAATACATAAAAAGATAAAATAAATATAAAATTTAATCCTAATAAATGATAAATAATCGGGACATTCTTTGCTCCTTTGGTGGGATAGTCTTAGTGGGTGTGGTGAATTTTAAAGAAATGATAAATTACTTCTTCAAGAAAACAATTCTGAGTGGAGCTTTGGTTAGTTACAGACAACAATAATTGGTAGTTATATATTAAGTAGATATCTTTAACAATTGTTACATCTGTCTGATATTCATCTATGACAAATTATTGTTGATGTTTTTATGATTTAAGCAATATTACTATTCTAATAACAGGATAATGTGCATCCATTTCATTATTCATGAAGATGATAAACTCTTCCACCTTTATTAAAGACTTTAAAGATTAAAGCACTTATAATTAAAAATTGACACTACTGATTTTAACAAAAATGAAAATACAAGTTGACTTATATACAAGTAAACAGGTATAAAATTTTCCTCTCTAAAAAGAATAAATATATAATATATAATAATTAGGAAGAGAAATCTGCTATTATTTGGAATAACTGTTATTTAAGTAGTAATTCTAAAATGTATACACTCGTGAAATATTATTCAGTAGTCAACTTTCATGAAAATTATGTAGCGTGTAAAAAAACAGAAAAGGAATTTTTCGGTAAGAGAAAATATTGAGCATATTTTAAATTTCAAAAGTTATAACATTTTGATTTAAAAGAAAATTCTTTTTTTCCGTAAAAATGATTAAATCATACAAATTTTAAATTTAAACAGTTATCAAATCCAAATTTGACTACAATATTTTTTCAGGTTAGTTAAAAATAAATGTGAAAAAAGTTGTGTTAAATTTTCAGCTAACAATATCAAAAATTACAAATTTTATTAGATATAATCTAACAAAACACATGATAATTCCAAAATGCTATCCCAAAAAATGTCAGATTTTGTTGAAAATAATTTTCCATTTGTATAACACATTATTGTTGATAAATGATAATATGTCAAAATTTAAAATTTATGGTTCTATTAGTTTTGGAGTTAAAGTTATATTCTGAAAATCTCGTTTACAGTTTATTTGGCCAATTTTACTCAATTTTTCGACAGGTTTTCCATCTGAAATAAGTATTCAGAAATTTGAAAAATTACCTCCCAAAGGTACTAACTAAATGCAATTTCTTATCTAAAAAGTTACTGTTTGAAACTTTTGAACCGGTATTTTCATAAGAAAACTTGTACAAATAAAACAAATAATAAATAAATAAACATTACTGTAAAAATACTAGTTTCTTCACTCCATTCAAATTCTAAAATAATTATGATTAAAAACTATATTAAAGAAAGAAATAATAACTATTATATTTCAAAATCTCTATACATTTTTATTACATACTTTTTCAAATCTCTTTTAATTTTTTTTGTTTTATTATTTTACTTGCAATTTCCTTTTCTATTAAACTTTTCACATTGGAAATAGAATCAACTAGTTCATTTTCATTCTTTTGATCCAATGCAAACATTTCTAAATGTTTTATTTCAACAAGAGCATTTTTATACACTTTAATATCACTACCCGGCATAATCGATGATGCACATGGTACATTATCATTTTCATCCTCAGAACTATTGTATTGTTTAATATCTTTTGGAGCAAACTTTTTATTAGTACATAAATTCATATCAATGTTAACATATTCATCACAATCTATTTCTACTTCTTCACATGTTGTAGAACATAACAATTTAAAATTATTATCTATTAGAGGATCATCTGTTAAATCTTGCTGGTTCAAACCTAAATCAAACATGGCTTTTATGAAACATTTTTTGACTGTATCAGATTTTATTAAATTTATAGATTTATTCAACCAAAGAACTGCATCTAGTACATCAATATTATTCGCCAACTCGCCAATGCTCTGCGTGTTATCGATACTTGCTAACAATGATTGTAAAACCATTTTACGAAAGTTCAGTTTAATTTCGAAATTAATTCCTTGGTCTATAGGGTTGGTATGTGATAACATTTGACATGGCAGCCATGCTAAAAACACATTTGTTAAAATTAAATGAGAACAGCATGTTGCATTATCAAGAAATAAAATAACTTTCCGATTTTGTTTTTTCATTTTATTGTTGAATATATATAACCATTCATCCAATATGGTTTTAGTCACCCATGCTTTTTTATTAGCTCGCCAAATTATGGGAAGTTTTTTCAGTTTTAAATTTTTAAAACATTTGGGTTTTTTTGCTTTGCCAATTACTAAAGGTTTTTCAAATTCTCCTTCCACATTAGTACACAAAAATATTGTTAAACGTTCTTTAGATAGCTCACCACGTCCACACTCAAGTCTTTTCACTAATGCTGTTGTGCTTGGTATTGCCCGAAAGAGTAAGCCAGTTTCTTTACCAATATAAATATCTTTATGTTCATATCCTTCAGTCAATTCTCCTATTTCTTCCTTCCAGTCATCAAAATCTTTTTCATATTCATTATTTACCAAGTAATGTTCACCAATATTAATATTATGTCGATTTCTAAAACCAGCCAACCAACCTTTTGTTGCTTTGAATTCGGTGCAAGACATGTTTGCAGCAATTGTACGTGCTTTAGATTTTATCATTTTTCCAGTAATTGGTATGTTTTTTGCTGTAGTTCTTATATACCACTCCCAAGTTAAATTATTAATTTGTAAAAGAGGTGATTTTGGTTTCCTTTTCAATAGTCCATTTCCTAAAATGTAAATTATATGTACATACATTATATTATGCATTTTGAATTTTGCATTAATTTTTATAGGTAGTTAAACTTACCTCTCTTCCATTGTTCTGTTATTTCTTGTTTTTGCTTTAATGTGTTATAAATTTGAGCCGTTCCACAATTAAAAATTTCACCAAGTTGTTTCACTGATAATTTATCTTTCTCGCGTGTTTTAATTAGTTCTATTTTTTCATTTAAAGTTAAACTTGTATATGGTTTTGTAACGATTCTGGTTCTGGGCATATTGAATAAAACGTTTAACAAATCCGCGTTTAACAAAGATGTAAGCACTACTACAACTAAAATCTAGTCACTAGATTCTACAAGTAACAACACAATAAAACAATGGAAATATAAATCGACATAAACAGCTGACGGTTTCCAATGGTTACACAGAATCAGTGTATATCAGGGTTCAAGATATATCTCAATTATTATCACTTATGGTGCGATGCCATCATAGACCTTATACTAATAGACGGAACATGCCTGGATAGCGGGATGGAGTGGTACATCCGAGAGAAATAGTGTGTCAGTGATGCCGATTTAAAGAAATAAATGTATGGTTTATTACCTTATTTATTGTATTGGAATAATGCAATTATTATGCCATTATGATATTGTCAATATAGATGAAAGATAACATCAATTATTATTGTAATTTTTACCGTATTGCGTACATAATACAATATTATTGATATAGATTAATATCGTGCGTTACTAGTGCGCATGTGTGCTGTGCTTCGGTGCTTTGTGGGACGCCCTCTGGTCATGGACATGTTGAATTGATGTTTATTCCGTCTATTAGTATAAGGTCTATGGTTGCCATATTCACACCCTTAGATCATATATATATATATATATATATAATCTAAGTTCACACCACAGTTATAGATACTACAATCATATGTAGTCAATGTCTAGATATATATTATAACTACCTAAATATAATATATATTATCTATATACTTTGGTATGAAGTACCTATCTACTACCTTAATTCATATCACGTGTATTTCGATGTTGTCCAAGAGTCTCGATCAGCAACTTTTTGAAACCAAATTTGCTTCTAGACTGTACTAAAGAAGTTATTTTTTTTTATTTCTTAGTTCCTCATTTTTTTTTTTTTTATATAGAGGAAAAACTACCCAAATGTTGACAAAAAATTTGGAACCCATCACTTTTGGTTTTAAACTGTATGAAAATTTAATTAAGTATAGATATGAGAAATATTTTGGGGCAAATTTTGAAAATGTGAAAAAACTTTTGAACATTAAGAAACATTTTTTTTCTCATTAAATTTCTTCTTCTTCCTTTATTTATTAGATAAAAAAATTATCTAAAGTAAAGTAAAGCAAAGACAAGTAAAATAAACTCATGTACCTAATTACTTTAGGTACATGAGTTTATTTACTTTTATTACTTTTAGTTTATTTTACTCTACTTTACTAGTAGAGTAAAATATAGACAAGAAAGCCGGACATAAATCGCACCACGGGTATTCTCGCTCCTCAGATCAGATACTTTTGGTGGGTGCGTTGAAAATGAGGACTATTATTGTTCTTTATATTGTTATCTTGCTTCGTTCAGAATCGTATTATTGAAGAAATAATTGATTGTTTATTTAAAAACCTACACACCCACCAAGAATATCTGACCTGAGAATTAAAAAATTTCTGTGATGCGAAGTATGTCCGGTTTTCTTACCCTATACTTTTCGTATCTTTGCTTTTTATTTATTAAACTGTAATATATCTAGTGAATAACTCTTTATTTGTCAGAAATAGCTGAAGAATTTTTTTGAAACAATGAAATCAATGCTAGTCGGCATGTACACTTTCTTGATTTTTAATTTTGAAGCATTTTTAACATGGTCCCTTTCTAAAAGTTTGACCATTTCAAAATTCATAAGTTGAAAGTTCTAAATATAATTATATAATACACTAGTCAGTATGATACAACAATATCAATTATAAATGCCAGAAGTCAAAAAGTACAGTTTTTATTCAAATATTCCAATTATTGTAAAATATACATATATTAAAACAAAATGAAGTACAATTATTTTATTGATTTGTTAACTTTTAATTATTTTAATTCAACTTTATTGTGTAAAAATTGTTTAAATATTATTTAACTGAATTAAAAAAGAATAGGTACTTAATTGAAGTAAATATATATAATATTATTATAATCTACTGAGATTAGTATATTATTGTTAGGTACTGATGACATTGATGTTATTATAGAGATTATATCCTAAGCTTAAAATGAACTATTAAATATTAAGTTTCTCCCAGTCAATGTGGTTCCAACAAGATCTTAAACAATTATAATATGAATTATTGTGAAAGTTTCAACTTATATTACTTTTTGACTTTTGACATGTATAATTATTATTATCGAGTCATGCTGTATTATATTATCGTATTTATAATATTCATAATTTCAATTAGTTCAATTATTTTAATTTATTATTTAATTCAATTTGAATTAAATTACCCACCTACTTTATATCACCGAGTTACATTTTAATTGTTTTCATATTTACTATAGACTTGAAGTTCAAAATTTATATTTTTTGTATTTTTATGATATACAACTAAAAAGATCTATTGTGAATGAACTATTAAAGGTACAATTCTGACACTTAACTGCATTTCTCCAAACCAATGTGATAACAACACTCTAAACAACTAAATCTGTTCTCCAGTTTCTGAGATTAGCATCGTTAAAGCAATATCAAGCTAAAATTTATTATTTTTAAAATAACTAAAAAGTTAATTGTTAATATTTCACACTTTGTATCTATTTGAGAAGTCTGTCTAATAAGCTATGAACTAACTTAATGGCTTTTATAGTTCAAGGGAAAAGTTAAAAGAGTTACAAGGCTGAATATGCTGATGTATAGATAGGCGTACATGAGCGAAATATTCTACAGTATCAAATTTATAAAAAAAATTAGTACAATTATATTAGTCAGGGGTTTATACAAATTAATCTGGACTCTATTACATAAAAGTAGATAATGAATGCATTAATTCAATGTAAAAAAGTTTCAATACTTCACTGTATTTAAATTTTAGGTATTCAAATTGTTGAAAAAAGTACTGAGTGACCTATTTTAATAATAAATGTTTACAAGTAGATGCTTTAGTTCAAAATAATAATTAATCACCTAAATTATATAGGTACTGTATATATTTACCATACTGTAACATTTTTACTAACCTTTAATAAAATTAAAACAAAATTAAATATAATTTATTTCAATTAATTTAATTCAACATTATTATATTACATTGTTGTATAACCATTTAACAGAATAATAAAAAAAAAAAAAAAATAGTTAATTAAAGTAAAGATATATTAAGTATTATCATAATCTACAAATATATTATATTATTTGTCATTGAAACCATTTTTAGTATTATAGAGTCTCACTATAGCTTAAGCTTTAAATAAACTATTATATACTTATAATTATACTTTACTAGACAATTTGATTTCAAAAAGACCATAAAAAATTACAGTATGAATTATTTGTAGAAGCTTTAAGTAAATGTAAAAATTATTAAAAAAAATTGCACTTTTTGACTATTGACATGTATACCTAAAATTGACTATTATTACTATCTTTCTTCTTGTATTGTAAATTAACTATTAACAGTACAGTTCTGAAAATCTTCACAGACCTTCTAGCTAATGTTATTTTAATAAGACCATAAATAACTAAATTTGTTCTCCAGTTTTGGAGATCTGCCTCACTAAATGAGCTAAAATTGACTATTTTACTATCTTTTATCTACTGTGAATCAACTATTAAAGGCGCAATCTTGAAACTCTTCACAAATCTTCTCCTAGCCAATATGACTCTAAAAAGACTCTAAATAACTAAATTGGTTCTCCAGTTTCAGAGATCTGCGTCGTTAAAGCTAAAATTGACCAATATTTAAAAATCAAAAAAAGTTAATTAAAAAAAAAAAAAAAAAATTTAGTTATATTTTACGTTCAGTATCTACTTGACAAGCCCTTTCTAATAAGATATTAACAAATATTATAGCACCCATAGTTCGAGAAAAAAGTTGAAAAAGTAATGCAAAGATAAGTAAAGTATAGAAAGAAAGCTGGACATATTTTGTGCCACAGGTATTCTTCACTCCTTGAATCAAATACTCTAGGTGAGTAAATATAATTTTAAAGAAATGATAAATAATTTTTTTCAATAACACGATTTTGAATGAAGGAAGTTAATAATTTAAAGAACAGTAATAGTAGTTGTGTTCAACACACCCATCAAGAGTATCTGACCTGAAGAGCAAAGAATAAAATAAAAAAAATAAAAAGAATAAAAGTATGTCCAGCTTTCTTGTCTATACTTTGCTTAACTTAACTTTACTTATCTTTGCTTTACCTTTACTTTAGGTACTTAAATTAAATTTACTTTACTTTTTCTTATCTAATAAATAAAAGGAAAATATAAGTGTTATGTTTCTCATATTACTGTCTAACTATGTTTAAATTTTTATAAAGTTGGGATTAAAGAAATATAATTTTCTAGTCTTTTTTGTCAAATTTTAAACATTTGTTCTCAAATTTTAAGAAAACAATTGAGAATTTTGAAAAAAGTACCATTCTAATATAAATCTGGTTTCGAAAAGTTGGTGGTTGAGACTTTTGTATAAGTATGTTTATACGAAAAAATAGATAAATAAAAAATTTAATTATAAAAACACTAGCATCTTAACTTTGTTCAGAATATAAAATAGTTTTTAGGGCTGAACACGCAGACATTTTTCTCAGAACAAAATATTATACTGCTTGAGCATCGATCTCATTAATATATTATCTTATATCTAACTCTAATATCTACTTACTAAGTATCACTGAATTACATTTTAGTTATTTTCTTATTTACCACAAACTTTTGAAAATTCTAATTTTTTTCAATTCAATTACCATATTTCTTTGTTTAAAAATTAAATGAAAAAACATAACAACCATTTTTACCTATTTTTATTTATTAAACTATAATATATCTTGTGAATATCTATTTATTTGTTAGAAATACCTAAAGAATTTTTTTAATACAATAAAAACAATGCAATTTATGTATATAATATACACTGTTTGACACATTTAAAAAACTTTAAAGCATTAGTCAGTATTTATCAATATGGCTCAGATTTATACGTAAATAGTAGATGTTTTTTTACAAATGTTTATTTTATTATATAATGTACTCTTTCGGTTTTAATTTTCCGAATGTTACACTATTATATTTTTACATTGTAGCCTGTAGGTATCATAAACAACAATATCATTATAATTTATAGATTATCTTGTATTCAATTAAATATTTCCATACAATAACTGTAATATAATTTTAGGTTAGAAAGCAATGTTCTATAAAGCTAATATTTATTATTTTCTGATCTCCAAAGTTTAATTTACTTAATCAAATAAATAAAACAAGAATGAAGAAATTTAAAATGTTACTTCTATAAAGCAGGCATTGATGAAACTTCTGATATTAAGTTGCAGGAAATTTTTTTTAACTACATAGTTGTTGCATATATTTATTTTTAAATATCCCTGATATTTCCAGGGAAATTAGTGATTTTCTCTGAAATTATATCATAATCAAAAATAACAATAAATTGTACTTCAAGTAAGTGTTAAAATATAATTTATATTTTATTACTCAAATTTTTAAATACCATCTTTGTTTAGCATTTATTTACTACCTATAATATAAAATTTTCTAACTGGCCTACTTTATAATTTATAAAGCCAAACATACTTCGCTTCTCGGGTGAGAGCATTGCATTTTAAAGGAAAGATAAATTATCTCTTCAGTAACATAATTCTAAGCGGTGCTTCAGTTTATTCAAGATAATTTCACTTAAAAATTATAAAGCTCATAATTATAATAATTTTTTTTATTTTTTTTACTTAGTTCACATTGGCTCTGTAAGAAAAAAAAATATATCACTGTAAAAATACTAGCTTCTTCACTCCACTCAGAATATAATAAATATCAATTTCAACGTTGCACCGTATACTTAATTTAAAGCACTTAAAAGTAGAATTTCAGAAATATAATAATTTTCCCTGCTTTTTAAAGCATACACAAATTCCCGGTTTTCCAGGTGCGTAACAACCCTGAAAAAGTTTTAGTTTCCAAATAGGTTATACAATTCATAAGAGGAAAAAAAATTCATTATTGTTAAACCAATACATTCTTTGAATTCTTCTGAATCTAAAAAAGGAAAATAATTAATGAATGAAATTACACCATCATTTGAGTTCAATCTATTTCGGTTTTTTGCTACAGTCAAAATTAACATAAATCATTATGGATGCACTATTGTTAAAAATAAATTGTGAAGTGACAGTTTTATAAAGTCATTTATTTTTAGTTAGGGGAGAGAAAAATTATTAATTATTGAAAACAAAGTGAGTATAAATTCTTTAGTTTATATTAATTGTAATGAAAATACATTTTACATTTATGAACTTATTACTTGAATTATAATTTTATTATAAAGATATCAAACATTTATGTCTAAATACTTTTAAAAATGTACTTGGTATCCAATAAAATAAGTTAAATGAAAAGGTGTATTTCAATTTAGAATAGTTTGTTGGCATTAAATACAAAGCAACAATTTAAAAACCACTTATACAGATTTGTTATTTAATAGAAATTACACACAAAAACAATTTGAAATTTTTTGATCATAGAATTTTATTGAATTAAATATAAAATACCATATTTTCAAAACAGATTGTTTCTTTTATGTAGGACCCAGGAATTAATATAATGCTCGAGTTTGCCGTAAAAATTAATGTTTATTATTAATAATAATATTCAGTTCATATATTTTGAAACCTTAATTATTTTATACTAATGTTATACATTCTATTCATATTTAGAAACGACCAATTTTTGTCAGCAACATATGCAACAACGATAATACTCACGCACAGTAGTTGGCCACCTAGGTTGCTTCTAAATATGAATATACATACAATAGTATTACTATAATATTATTATTAACTATACTATGGTTAAATTAAAACTGTACTGTAACAGTGCATTTTTTTTTGTTTAACAATATTTTGTTATTTTTAAGTTGAAAATTAACAACTGCTTATACATATATAAATATAAAAAAAATGAATAAATTATACAATGATACAATACTAAAAAATAGCGCTAAGACTGTAATATGTTATAACATATTTAAAAAAATATCATGTACACCTGTACATTTAAAAACTAAAATTATAAATAAAAATTAATCAAGCATTAAAAATAACTATAAGAGTTAGTTAATTTTGATTAGAATTTTTTAAGTATACAAGTGTTCATATTAATATAAAATTATTCATAAGCGATATGTTTATGTAATATTAAATTACTAAAAGATATAACTAAGATGTAAATGCCTTAAAAAAATCTCAAAATATTTTTTGCAATAATATAAATAATATAACTAAAAATACAAAATAAATTACATACATATTAATTTATCATATCATTTATAAATTAATCAATTACTTTTTGAACTTCACATAATGTCAGGTACATCAAAAAATAAGTATGCATATTAATTTAATACATTATATTCTTAATTATTGTGGAAATTCTAAGCAAACCTTTAAAAAAACACACCTTATTTACTATCAAAAACACCTAAGTTTAGTGAAAATTTTCTAATCAATTTTTGTGACAGTCCTTTTTATGTAATTTCATGAAAAAATGATTTTTAAATTTCTTTGAACAATGTGTACATTTCACTGGTTTTTTTAGAGGGTGAAATGTATTAATATGTCGTATTAAGTTACATTGTGTTATAACCGAATCACACCAATTGCATTTAATACGTTGTAATCTATTAGGTTTACGTTTTGGCATTTTTGCACCAATTTTGCTTCTTCTATTGGTATGAAACTTGAAATGAGCATTTAATGCAGCTTGATTTAAAAAATTTTTCTCACATAAACGACATTTAAACTTCTCATTTCTCTTTACAGAACTTTCATTAGAATAATTTGATACCATTGGCATATTTTTCTTTTTACGCGGTTCTTTATTTTGTACATTTTTAGTTCCAGAATTATTAGAGTCTTGTAAAATCACAGTAGAATTATTGTCATTGTTATCTGGTGCCAAATAGGATGTAGAAGATGACTGAATATTGGTAGGAAGAATGGATTCTTTGAACTTCTTCAAAAAAATATCACTTATTTCTTCTTTTTTATGGTTATTTAGATGGGTAAGTAAATGAATACTAAGAGAAAATTTTTTGTCACAGATATTACAAGCATATGGCTCGGCATAATGGGAATAATATCTATGAACAATATATAATTCATTATTTTCAAATTCAGCTGGACACTGATCACATTTGTACTGTATCATATCACTAATGTTATCTGTATAAGATGTAGATGGAGTATTGAATATAACAGAGTCATTACTGTCAAGTTCTTCAGTTTTTATTCTTGCAGTTAAAGAGACTTGATCTGACAAATGATCTTCTGTCCTATTTATAAAACAGTTAATAATGTTAATATTTAAAAAATAAATAATCAGGTATTTGACATCAGGGACAAAAACTATATTCAGTATGACACTAATATTTTCATAGTAAAAAAGCCAGACATACTTCACACGATGGGTGGGATTCTCTTGACAGGTGTATTTAATTTTAAAGAAATGATAAATCATTTCTTCAATAAAACGATTTTGAACGAGGGAAGTTAATAATATAAAAAATAAATGAGAAAAAAAATGTTAGAAAAATGTCCAATTTTTTTTGCACATTTTCAAAATTTTCTTGTGCCAAAATCTTTCTTATATGATTTTCTTTCTATGTTTAAATTTTCATAAAATTCGGATCAAAAAATTATGGTTTTCGAATCGTTTTTGTCAAATTTTGGGTAGTTTTTTCTAAAAAAAAAAAAAAAAAATTGAAGAATTGAGAAATTCTAAAATTACTTCTCTAAAGTACAATCTAGAGGCAAATCTAAGTTATTGATCGAAACTTTTGGAAAAGTATTTCTATACAAAAAGTTGTACACAGAAAAAAAATAATAAACATCATTGTAAAAACACTAACTTCTTCACTTCGTTCAGAATCTAAAAATATAGTGACTGCATTAAACAATTTGGTATTTAGTTTTATTACAGTAAAAATACTTATAGATTTACATAATGTTATTGGTTTTAAATTGATTTTTAATGATATCAATAATTTATTAATACAAAAATAAGAATTAGAAATATGACTCAACAGTTTTCAACATTTCATTTTAATTGTGAGAACGATCAATTTTGTTCAGTATTGATATTTAAGCTCTCTTTATTGAAAATTTACTTTTTCTAATCAATATATGTCCCATTCACTTAATGAAATTGAACATTTCATGAAGTGAGAATGTCCACTTTATGAAGTGTGTCAATTTAGTGAAACTGTCGTTTTTCTACACTATATGGATAATTAATTTTATTCACTTAGTACAATTTCTTGTTTTTAAGTTTAATGTTCAATTTCATGACAATGAAGTTTTGCACCAAAAAAAATTATAAATATGACAATGCAATAATAACAAAATATTATTTCTAAACAAATGCAGTACAAGAACTTTAAAATAAATATTTAGTCTAGTCGGTACATTGATAATAATTTGATAAGACTTAAAACAAGTTTTGTGTTTCTCATTTGCAACGCATAAGTCTTTTACCAGTCGTTCTATCCACTCTGAACATTTCACTTTAAAATGAAAAAAATTTTGCAAAATTATTATGACGAAAAACAAAAGATGAAACCATTTACTCAAGAGGAACAAAAAACAGTAAATATAGAAATTAACGATACTAAATCTAAAACGTAAGAATTTTCTAATAACTATATATAAATGGAAAACTTTAAATAATTATAACACTAATAAAAAATAAAATTAGAAAAATTTGTAAATATGAAATTTATTTCTTTTAGACTTACAAAATATTATTTACAAAGCAATTACCCAGTTTTTAAAGTTGTAGAAGAAAATTTTTTAGTACATAGGCTAAAGAAAATAATGACAAAATTAGGTAACACAATATTATTAATAAACTTTTTTTTTTTTTTTTTTTTTTTAGTAACTAATTCGTAAATAAATTTATGACACTTATACTTTATTGCAATTTGAAATTATTTATGGAATAATCATATGCTCTAAAGGAATATATATACATAATAATCGTCTTTCATTAAAGATGTAAGTATGTAACAAAATTATTTTTAGTTCAACATTTCAGTTTATTTTGTCAACATTTTTTAGTAGGGATCTATAGTTAAATATACTCTCATTTAATTTATCAGTAGATTATAATTGTCATTAAGACCTCACTTCAAACTCATTATTTTTCAAATTTTCTTATAATCTAATACCTCTGTATATGTAAAATACTTTACCAAAATTAAGTTTATTCATTTAGCGATAAACCTAAGATAATGATTCCAAATTTAAACAAATAGACAATTGTCTAAGTAAGTTGCACTTTCTCCGATTTTTTTTTTTTAATTAAATTCTTGTAAAATGTTTAATTATTAGGCCGTAAAAAATTTTATTGAACCAAACTGTTTGCTATGAAATTCTCCAACTATGTATCAAGTTTTAAAAAAAGATTAGTTGAACCAATTTTCTTTTATGTACGTTAAAGTGTGTAATTTTAGGTAAAACAAATTTTGTCAAAATTCTAACTTTAAACGGTAATAAAGAAAAAAGTTGATTCACGACTTTCGAGATTTTTTTAGCTTAATTAGAAATATATGTGAGTGAGATCATATGAAAATTCCAAGTCTTAATATTAAGAATTAATTTTATTACATTAAAACTAACAAACAACGAGAAATTTCCAATATTTTCAAAATGCTAACTCAAAATTGATCAAATGATTTTGAATTTTTTATGAAGTGCTTTTGTGACCGTCTAAGTAGTCAGTAAAGATTTCTAGTTTTTACTTACATTTCTTTTCAAGTTATGTTAAAAAATTAATTTTTAAAAATGAAAATTTTGGTTCTATCATATTTTTGACAGATTTTTCGCATTTTTGAAAAAATTATTGAAAAATTTGAAAAATGAGCTGTTTTAAGGACCACCTGGATGTGATTTATGATCTATAAAGTTGCTAATCGTCACATTAAGACAAAAATTTCTATACAAGTTTCCAGTAAGAGAAAAAAAATAAAATAAAAGTAAACATCAGTGTAAAATCTTAAGTATCTTCGCTCTACTCAGAATTTAAAAGATATACACTACTATAATATATAAGATATGATATTTTAAATTTATAAATTAATGAATTTACAGTCGGCAAATTTGAGGCAGCATTTTTAATGATATACATCTCCCTAAATTATTTAAAACGCTCGCTACGCCCCTGTAAGCATTAAATTTATTAATGATGCGTTTATAAAATATTTTACAGTGCACAATTCTGAAAAATGTTCACATTTTACCAAAATATGATAGATAGGTACAATACAAATTTGTTTGAACCGGAACAATAATCAAATTATTTTTACAAACCAGAATGCTAAAAAAATATTCAAAAGAAAAAGCCTTGCTTATGATTATGTTGGCTTTTTTGGGAATTAAATTATTAGACCCATTTTTCATGCTTTCATTTTTCATGCTTCCACATACTAAATATTTATTGGTTACATTGAATATTTTCATAGCAAAGTTTTTTCACTGGAAGGTTTTCTCAATATACTGTATTCAAATTTCTTAATCTTTGGTCAGTTTTATTTAATGTTCTTGTGGCACTAGATTACATCAAATGTTAAACAATGTTAAAATTGTATTTCTGTAGGGTAATTTATAAGCATCTACTTGTAGGGGTGTGTCCATAATAGGAGTTATATTTATGGATTATTTTTAAAGCAAAATGTATCTAATACTTAATTAAAAAACTTAGTATTTTAAAGATATTAATAATTACTAAGATTAATGTAATATAATTTACATACTGAACTACTCCATTATAGACATTTTCTTGACAACTGTATCCATCATCTATGGGTTCTTGTTTTATCTGAACAGGTTGAATATGTGAGTTTGACAAAACTTGTTCATTTTGATTACTGAATAAATATGAAATACAAATTCATTAGAAGCAATCTAGTGTAAAAATATATAGTTATACTAACTTGCTCATTAAATGTTTAATATCATTTTCTGGCAATCTTGTAAGCAATACATAAGGATTTAAAATGCCATTTGTTGGCAGCATAAAAAAATTTTCTCCACTATCTGCAGACATTTTATTGTAGAAGTTAATTTATAACTTTGGTACTTGAATGAGTTAAATTAATAGTTAAAATTTAAATTAAATTTGAAAGGAAACGAAAATGCACAAGAACACAAAAACACGTTTTTGAACCAAAACCAATGATATTTTTTTTATAATATTAAATTATTTAAATTATATATATATATATGTATGTATATTTTAATTTACATTCATTTAAGTATCAATTGATAGCTGACACTAACAAAATTATACATAAATTATGCTAAAACGAATGAGTAGTTATCTAATAATTCAGTAATTTGCTGAAGAATGATAACAACTGGCAAAACTCAGAAAGAACAGGGTACAAATATGAGGTTACCGTTCAGTAACAATGCACAGATTGTTAGGTTAGTAAATGGAAGAAAATCAGCTCGCTAACATTATTATTGAAATGTTTGCAAACTCTGTGCTTACAATATTCGTGTTTTATCATACCGTAGTAACAGGCTGCACGATGCTGGCTAGAAGTGGTTAGACGTCTCTTGTGATGATGCATAATGATGTAATAGTTGGCAATGCGTGTGTCTCATTTGTTACTCATGAGCATGGTCTGACCAAATGTATGGAACTTTACATTTTTTTTTGTTTAAAAATTGAAGCAGTTTAAACATGCATCATGTAAACACCTTAAAGATTCCTTAATAAAATAAACCATTTTCTAATTAAGGACGCTCGAATATGTGATTTAACTAAATGAAACTGTAACATGAACCAAATGTTCTCATGTACATAGTCAGATAATTTAGATCGACTCAGTTTAGTTTAAGAACAGTTTATTTTTTGCATGTAAACGTAGTAATTTTTGTTCATGAGGAAATTCGGTAGCGGAAAGCGTTTTACAATATGATCAACAACGATTGTAATCTAGTAATTCATAAGCCTAGAACGTTTGGTATAAATGTTAATGTTCATTGTTATAGTCACGGCGTTTGCTCATTTTACTGCAAACTTTTATCGATAATAATCACGGTCTTCAGAAGATCTATTGTTTATTATATTACTGTGATAATAATTAAATATTTTATTAACGCTGATTGTACAACCGAGCTATTAACCTTGTACCAAGGTGGATCTATTCCACCTATCCCACCTTGCCATGTACATAATTTTTTGTTATCAAACGTTTTCAACATTTACCACTATCGTATTTTCTCCAATGAACAATTACATTTGACAATAATTAGTTGATGACTAAACGCGATCAGTATGTGATCACTGATCAATAATCCAAATATACTTCCAATAATGAGCGGTGTTGGTGTTTTTGCAGTACTTAAGAAAATAATATCTACCTAAAAACCTAATTAAATTTTTACTTTATTGTTTTATTGCAGTGCCGTGTAAGTGCCTTGACTCTCCTATTTTGCGCGAATCTTCTATTATGGCACTACGCCTGATGCCGTCATGGAACGAACACATATCTACATGGTACGTAAAACAATAAGATTGTATGCATTATAGAATATATTATTTATTCGTATTGTTCATACATTATTCTTATGCAATATAGAATATAACAACAGTGACAAAATTAGAATTTTTTTTTTCGTTCATATTTTCGGGAATATTTAATTTTGACTAATTTCTAATAAAAGGTTAATGATTAATTGTCTAGGTCCATAATAATTACGTACTACTTACATAAATATGTGTTCAAGTGACTATTATCCTTAATAGTTAAATTTGAATAATTTAATAATTACTCGTTTGTATTTTGATTTTAATACATCAAAATTCACAGAAGAATTACCTAAAAAAAATTCTGTAGTTAAAATAGGTAGGAGTAGGGGGGTAAACCACTGATAGAATTAGGTGTATTAATACTTTGGAATTACTCAGAAGTTCTGAGAATTACACAGAAGTCCATGAAATTACATGGAAGTCTGAGGAATTACATAGAAGTCTCGGGAATTACAATGGAAATAGATAATAAGTGGAACAAGATGAATAAAAATGTAAAATATGGAAATAGATGTAAAAATTAGGTCAGTGGTTCCTAATTGGTAGTCTGCGGTCCCCCAGGGGTCCGTGAGATGATGTTAGAGGGTCCACGGCTGTGTTTGCCAGGATGAATTCCGTTATTTTTATAATATTTTTTTGTAAAAATGTGTCTTTATATTATTACAAAAAGGTGTGTTCATCAAAATAAATCATAAAAAGAATGTGTTCCTTAATTTTCATATTTCAATAATGTTGAAACATGTACAGAAAGCAAGAAACTTTCATAAGCATATATGTATAAGAAAAGTGTACTTCAAACTTTGGGGTGTTCTTCGCATCTCGGGTGGAATACTCTTGACCAGGGACGTACGCTGAAAAGAGTGAGGAGGGGTGTTTTGAAAATTTGAAAATCGGTTATTGATAGTTATAACTTACTTATTTTAATAAACAAACGATGATATAGAATATTATCAAGAAAATTAGTTTTACTTTTAACACTATTCTTTTTTATGTCTTATAATGTAAACACAGATATAATATAAATAAAATCCATAGAACTTTTTTTTGGTTCTATTTTTTTTTTCATAAGTCTAAGCTATTATATTCACAATTCCAGAAAAATGTACATTTATGTTTCTCTATGTATTATTAACAATGTCAATACATTTATTTTTTCTTTGCCTGTTTTGTTACTCAAATTAGTTTTCAATCTATGAAGTTCACATATACCTAATTTTATTAGATTATCTACAATTTATTTGATAGTATTTAACTGTAGGCCGCATTAATCTTTTTTCATTTGTAGCTTAGGTGCTAATAAACATTTTAAAATTTGTTTGTACTTACATCAATTTTCAATGGGCATATATTAATTATATTTATAAATTCTATTTGAATATTTTTTAGATTTTGAGTGGAGCGAAGAAACTAGTGTTTTTATAATGAAGTTTTTTTAATTTATTATTATTATTATTATTTTTTATTTGGGTGTCAGGTATAAGTTTTTGAATAACAATAATTTTTTTTTGGAATAAAAATCTTCAATACACCTACAAGAGTAAGTATCTCACTTGAGGAGCAAAGAAAACCCCGAGGTGTGAAGTAGGTCTTTTTTAGATTCTGGATGAAATAAAGAAGCTTATGTTTTTACAATGATTTTTATTTCTTTTTTTTAGATTCTGAACGAAGTGAAGAAGCATCTGTTTTTACAATGATGTTTATTTTTTTTCTCTTTCTGAAAACACTTTTTTATGTAAAAATACTTATCCAAAAGTTTCGATCAGTATAGAACCAGAATCATATCCAGATGGTACTATAAAAAAGTCATTTTTCGAATTTTTCAATATTTTTTCCAAAAATGGGGAAAATCTGTTGAAAAATTGACAAAATATGCATTTACTGGAATTTCCATAAAATTGAAAATTGCTTTTGGACATAACTTCTAAAATAATGCAGCTAGGGACTTGATTTAAATTTAAAAAGATTTGATGAATTTTGAGTTAAGTACAGCATTTTGAAAATTTAGGAAATTTCTTATTTTTTTGTTAGTTTTTATGCAATAAAATTTTTGATTTATGATATTAAGACTTGAAAATTTAATATGATCTCATTGATATATATGTCAAATTGATTTGAAAAAATCTCAAAAATTGTTTGTCATCTTTTTCTCTATACCCGTTTGAAATTAGAATTTCAATGAAATTCGTTAGTTTTACATAAAATTACACACTTTAATGTACATAAAAGAAAATTAGGCCGACCATTTGTTTTGAAACTTGGTGCTAGATAGAGAATTTCATTGTGAATATTTTACCGTAACAAAATTTCGAGTGAACAAAGAAATAAACATTTTACAAGGGTTTTATTGAAAAAAATTGGAGAAAATACAGACAGATATGATAATACGTTGATAATATTTTATTGCATCTTATGTATTTTTTGACTTTGAATATAATGGTGTGACTTAAAATCTACGTACAACAATAGTTTTTTAATTATTTTATTCTATTTTGAAAATTCAATATTTTTGGTTATTATACTAAATACCTTCTAATTATCCAGCGATGTTAATGTGGTGCAATGGGAAACCGATCAGCCTTTTTGGCGACAGTGCCAGATTCGAATCAATCCTCAGTAATTCAAATTTTTTAAATTTTTTTTTAATTGTGATTGACTAGATGCGTCATGATAAACATAAGTAAAAATTATGTTACAGTGCATAAATATTGATATACAATAATTACAGCCGCTTTATTTTATTGTATTTTATTATGATGCTTATATTTTATTGTAATTTGAAATTATTAAAGGAGTATTTGAAGTGTATGTGTATGTAAGTGTATGTGAATATATGAAAATCAATTTTCGTTTTTCGTGAATGTTGTATGTAACAAAATAATTTATAGTTCAACATTTAAGTTCATTTCTTCAAAACTGATAATTATTATTGTGTATTAGTTGTATTAGTTGAAGCTTCGTTCAGAAACGTTTTATTAAAGTAATGATTTATTGTTTCATTAAAATTCAATACACCCGTCAAAAGTATTCCACCCGACGTGCGAAGAACACCCTGACGAGCTAAGTACACACATTTTTTTTTAAATTCGAATTTATCAGTAAAAAATATTTATTATCCTTTAGCTAATGTTTTATAGACATAGTGTAATATTATACTTGAATATTAATTAATGTATATTACAAGATATAATAAGTAAAACATTTCGGGGAGGGTGGGTTGTTTGAACACTCAAAACACCCCCCTGCGTATGTCTCTGCTCTTGATTGTTTTTTTTAAATTTTAAAGAAACGATAAATCATTTCTTCAATTAAAACGATTCTGATTGGAGCTTAAACTAATATACCTTCAGTTTTGAAGAATTGAACTTAAACGTTTAACTAACTAACTAATAACTAAATATTATTGAAACATAATGTTTATAGTAACTTGATAATCCCCCCTCCCCCCCAAAAAATCAAATGAACATACTTAATAAATCACCCTGTATATGTCATAGTAATGGTTTTAATACTAAATCCAATTTCTTGATGGTAATATTACAAGTTGCTTGTATAAAAATTTCATATCTTGTATCTAACTAAAAATTATAAATTTTATGGAATAATAATATTAAAATATATGATATTTTACATTAAAAGAATTATTTTAACCATAATTCCAAGTTGAATGGGTAATAAATAGTATTTTTTGGAGCTAATGTTTATAAACTTTGAACTGTAGATAGGAAAATATGTGGGGTGAGTCTGTTGGCGAAGAGAATGTAAGGTAGCTAAGAAATGATTTTTTATTAGACCATCATTGTTATGAATAGAATAATGGTTATTGTTTTTTTCGTACTCAATTTTATCTATATATGTGTGTGTATATGTATTCAGTCGACTCTCAATAATTTGAAGTTGACGGAACTGTTGAAAACTTCGAATTACCTGAAGTTCAAATTGTTGAGTAATTCGAAATAACGAGAGTGCAAAAAAAAAAAAAAACTTCATATTGTTGAGAAAAATTAATAAGAAAATATTTTTTTTTTTTTTTTATTGTTGTTCATAAATCACTCGTCATAAAAACTTTACAACCGACCAAACAAAATAAAATAAAATTACATTCGGTTGACGGCTATCAACGAGTTAAATTATGATTAGAGATGATTAAGAAGTAAAACGATACGGTTCTTAAGAAAATAATTCTAAAATTATCAAAAATAATGTGCTAAATTTCTACACGATTGTATAGTAAATTGTTAACAAAAAGATTATAAAAATATAAATAAAATATATTTGGTGAATAAAACTTTAGATTGCCGTGAGTGCTTAATTGCATTGTTTTTATTCAAATTACCGCAAGATTTTCAAGAGACTGAGCATTTACTTACAATTATTGAAGGTTTGAATTATCGAGAGTCAACTTGTATATAATATGTATATATGGGTATCGACTTAACTTAAATACTTTTAGCAACTTAAAATCATAGGCATGCACAGATTTTAATCGCAGATGCAACATATAGAATAAAGAGGCCCATTTTTTTTTTTTATGTTACTGTTGGCCAAATTGAGTTGCATATTGTTAATCATATGATACACATGTGGGCTGTGCTATTTAAGTACAGTAGCCATAATAATATAGCTTAATTATCTTAATTATTAATGTATTTAAAATTGACAAATTTAAATTGTTATTACTTTTATCCAACGCTTTTAAAACCGCCATCAACTCATAAATACTAACTACCACCACCCGGGAGACGACATGACTACATCATTGAATAGTCTGTATTATATCAATTTTGTTTTATAACATAGGTACCGATATGATATATGAAAAATTAATAATAATAACCCTCATGTTTTGTCTACAGCAGTAGTGGCCAAACTACGGCCAGCGGGCCAACTCCGGCCCGTCATCATTTATTATCCGGCCCGCAAATGTATTTCACATTATAGTACTTATTTGCATATCTTATAATATTTGACAATTATGCAAAAAATAAAATTGAAAAATAAAAGAAATACGTATACATTCTTCATTTCTTAAAATAATATATTATCTGAAAATCTTGTTCAGTTTTATTCAAATCTTGCATGTTTGATTCAACATATCATATTTGTGAGCAAGTATTTTCAACCATGAAAAACAATAAAAGTAAAACTCGATCTCGCATTACAAAATATGAACACCTCTTCATACCGTTCTCCGGATAAATTCTACCAAACTAGAACCTAATATTGTTTGTCCTCTGTCAACAGAAACAAGCTCATAATTAACATTAATATATTAATATAATTGAAAATATTTTTTGTAAGTCAAACCCGATATTTTGAATACTTTATATATATATTATTTCATTTTTGTATTTTTATTCAATTTTTTCATTTGAAGTAATTATTAAGTCAAGTGTTAAATAATAGAGTCATTGAAATGAATAAGTACAATAAAAACGTCACTAAATATCTAATTATATTATACAAGTACCTAAAATTCTAATGATTTCAAAGTTTAAAGAAAAATTACAAATTTCAGGCCCGGCAAATATTTTTTTTTTTTTTTATGGCCCGCGGTAAAAAAAGTTTGGCCACCACTGGTCTACAGCACATAGTACTGCAGTGTAAAATTAGGTATTTATTAATAATTATTTTACATCATTATTTATTTATAGCTCTTATCAGAATGTAGGTAAATGTAGGTAGTATTATACAATTTTTGTTTATATTTCAGGTTGAATATCGATCTTGACACGAGAGACACGAGAGACTAAGCGTACCATCAAGGCCCACAGGCCAATCAATCTGCCCAAAAAATTTTGCTGATGCAGCTTAAGAACCTTCTGCTGCCAGCCGTGTGCACGCCTATACTTGAAATTCATAAACAACTATAAGGGAATTAAAAATATTTTTTATGAAATTTGTAAGTATAGATATAGAAGATACCTATCAAATTTGTATACTTAAATAAACTTTTAATATTTAATAGTTTTGGAATATTAAAAGTTTTATTCAACAAACCCGGGAGATGGCTAGATCCTCATTCAATGTATTATTGAGTTACGTCCCTTTATGTCTAATTGTAATTTTCATTTCTTTTTTAGATCCAGCTTTAAAAGAGAAGGTTAGCTTCAGGCTTATGTGATGGCGCAATGGTACTTGAATTATTAACTGAGCCTTGAAAAATGTTGTTAGATTCTAAATGTAAAATTGTTCTTGATATGGATACTGCAAGAAAAATTCAGCTGTCTTGCATGAACAGGTTGGAGCTGAGGCTTTGGGCATACAACAAAAGCTTATTTTACCAGTTGAGGAAGCGCAAGGATTAAGTTTGTTTCAATTGACCAAAAAAATGACATACTTTTGGGTTTGTAGAAGAAAAATCTTTAAATAATTTAGAAATTAAAAATGTCAGCAATGTAATTAAAATGTCTGTCTGTTTTAATGACAATACATTTTTAGATTTTAAGTTTGACTGGCACAGCTATAATACCAGTAAATGTTTTTAAAGTTATCTTAGGTAATTTATCAATTCAGTCCTATGAACTAAAGATGACTATTGTAAATGTGAAGTCTATGAAAACTGCTGGTAATTTTTTTATTAATATAAGTGCACTTAATCAATATTTTTATGACCTACCTTTTAAAAGACTGGACGAAGTTTTTTTTTATTTTTGTAAAGTGTTTTACTTACTCAAATTTTTTTCTCAAAAAATGATATGCCATTTGTGTCATTACTTATAAAAATATCTAATTTTTGTATATTATATTAGTAGTGTTAAGATGAAATTTTAGATTTAAATAAATTTGCAGTTTTTTTTTTCTTATTAGTTATATATGGTAATCAAAACTTGCCCTCGTCTACCAAAATCTAAAATAATGCCACTGTAGTGGTATAAAGAATATTCTGTTTGGTAGGAATGAGTTATAAATTATAAATTTACGGTGAAGAAGTCAACTTGTGAGTATTTAGTTGTGTCTTGTATTATTTTGTAGTGATTTACCATCAGTTGTAATAAGTGGTAGTTGGCTATATGTACAGTTTTGGCAGTCTTATCATAGATGGATGGATATAAACAGTCTATTTATCAGTGGTGTAAGTATAAAAATGCAGTTTCAGTGGAAAAATCTTAAAGGTCCCCTTTTCAATTTAGTTGTAATGTTAAAGAATTAAACTAGGTATATATTTTAGTATTTCATTTATGTAGTTAATATTTAAATATTTATTAGTTTTTTAGATTAGTTAGGGGAACAAAGAGCTTGGGCTGTGATTGAGTATGTTATCTACCTACCACTACGACGATATCTGTCTTATTCTATGTTTAATTCAATATATTTACCGACGAAACGCTGATATTTGACATTTTAATTAATTTAATATTATGGAAGTTTAGTACAGTTAAATCACAGAGTAAGAAAATTGTTTGAGTTTAATAATACTTGTATAGCTTTTTCACACATAATTTGAAATGAATTAACCAGTGACCTGTGTAAGATACTTTGAACTTACAGAAGATAGATTTACATTCAATACCAGAAGATAGTTTAGGTATTCAAAACAAATTTAATATAATCGTTATGGTAGATTACATACTGAACCGAAAAGGTAGCATTAGGTAGCATATAAGCACAGCTAAAGTTTGTGGTTTTGAAATGATGTTTATGTCTATTTTCATTTTAGGAAAACACTTTTTCGTATAGTAATACTTGTTTGAAAGTTTCATACAATAAATTTTTAGATCAGTAATCGTATCTAAATTATATTTTAAAGAAGTAATTTTTCAAAATTCTCAAAACTTCTTAAAAAAGCAAAAAATCTTACTGAAAATGTGAGTAAAAAATGGCAAAATATGCAGTAAATGAGATTTCCATGAAATCTGTTTTAGTAATTTAACTATATAACTCCAAACTAATTAGACTATAGACTTAAAATTTTCGGCCGTTATCAAAAATTGTGTAATACAGACATTTCTTTAAAATTCAATTCGTCCATGAAGAGTATTACATATGAAGAGGGAAGAATATCCATGGTGTGAAGTATGATTTACTCTTTTTTAATACACAGATATAAATGTATCAACAAATTATATGCAAGCTGACTGCATAATCTCGTATATAATGATATCTAAAAATAAAATAGTTATTTTTTCTTATTTATAAATACATTAATATTAAATAAATTAATTAATTAAAAATGACCTTGATTTAAATGGTACTGCCTAGATATTAAAAGAGAATTTTACTATTCATACAATATCATTAATACAACTAAATAACATCAAACTTTACATCTTAATCTATTGGTTCTTTATCATTATGGCTTGTGCCATATTACATCTTCTGTGCTATAATTGTCATATCAGGAACTTATAAATATCAATATGTTTAAACATACAGTAAAATAATATAGAACCATTATTGTTTAATGCATACAAATAGTGTTTATTATTAAGTTATGTTATTAATTGCTTTTATATTTTATAAAATTTGATTATTATAGTCAGTCATACTTCATACCATAATTTTTTCTTTGCATCTAGAGTAGGTTATTTTTGGTGGGTATGTTAAATATTGAAAAAATTATATGTCATTTATTCAATAAAAAAATACTATGCAGAGCTTCAAATATCTATGCAAAACAAACATTTTCAATTTTATATTGAGTATGTTTATAAATTTAATATCAGAATAATACATGTTGATTCAATCATTTTAGAAAATTGCAATCTAATTAATTATAATGAAATAAGTACTCATAATTATAATGAAATAAGTACTCTTAATTATAAAATAATAATAAGAATTAAATAATGTCAATGATTTAAAAAGCTAATGGGCAAAAGCATCATTTTTCCAAAAAAATATTTATTGCAAAAAACGATAGGGGTCGTTATTACGAATCAGTATTTTCAATTGGATCATCCATATTGTTGTATCTGTACGAGACACTTAAACTTTATATAATTATTTACGGGATACACTTAATTATTAAAACAAGTATAAGTATATTATTAGCATTTATTTTATTGACATTGTGTCTGTGGTAAGACTAAGCCACGATTGACTCTATCTTACGATAATAATATTATAATAATTATGTTAATTAATATCACTGGCAACGATTGTTGCGTGCTATATAAATCTAGATAGGTAACTACTATAATCACAATCCACAACCCATACCCATTATGTAATACATGACATCTTTTCTTCACAAGGGTTTTTTTTTTTTTACAATTATACTAAATAACATTATAATAGATCACTTATAAATAATATTCACATTTACACAATTGAATTTACATAAATACTAGAACATATAATACAAAATTATTAAGTACATATAGGTATTAACTATTTTTTTTAATTTTTTTTTTTTTATATACCTATAAGTTATTTTTGGTGGTAAGCATAATGATTATAAGTAGGTGTTAATAACATAGTTTGTTTGGTTTTTTAATGTTTTGATCTTGGGCGTAAAACACAATTTTGAATTTGAGTGTTTGTATTTCTGTCTATTTTGTTTATTCGGTTAACCCCCCAATCTACATTTGTTTTTAGTATTATATGCTCTCTATTCCTACGATATTGTTTTCCATTCTCATCTTTGACTATAAATGACCGAGGCGTATTTGAAGTGTTTATCACTATTCCACGAGTCTATTTATTTGTGTTCATATTTTTCCTTAATAATATGTTATCACCTGTCCTAATCTCGGTTTGGCTTTTGGAACTTTTATCGTAGCATATTTTCTGTTGTAATTGCTTTGATGCAAGTCGTTGTTTCACTACTTGCATATCTGATTTAATTGGTTCTAATAATTTATTAACTATTGGTATCCTGTCTTTTAGTCGCCGTGACATTAACAACTGCGCTGGAGATAAGTCAATATTTTCCAGGGGAGTGTTTCGATAAGTCAAAAGATAAAATTCAATATTTTTTCCTTCCTCTATTGATTTTTTTAGCATATTTTTACATATTCCTACAGTTCTTTCTGCCTGACCATTGCTTTTTGGATAATGTGGGCTAGTTGTGGTTAAAGAAACATTCCATTCATTACAGAAGTGTTTAAATTTAGAACTATTAAAGGGATTATTAACAGATATTATTTCATCCGGTGTGCCATGAACCGAAAATATTTTTAATAATATTTGGATTATTTTCTCCGCTGTTTTATTCTTGATTTTATTTAACTCAAACCATTTTGAAAAATAATCAACTACAACTACATACAACTTAAAGTCAAATTCAAGAATGTCCATTACTAATTTTTGCCATGGACTTTCAGGAATATCATGTGATATCATTGGTAATTTACAATTTTTATTTTTATAGACATTACAGACCTAACAATTTTTTTTTTTTTTCTGTCTTTAGTTATATTGGGCCAATATATCAATTCTCTAGCTCGTGCTTTGCATTTAATCATACCAAGATGACCTTCATGTATTAAACTTAGTATATATGACCTCAAACTTTTAGGAATTATTATTTTATTATTAAAATAAAGTAACCCATTTATAACAGTAAGATTTTGACGAATTTTATAGAATTCACATAATTCCTTACTTAAAGTTGATTTCACTGGCCAGCTGTTTGACTCAACAAATATAACCAATTGTTTACATACCGTGTCACTCTTAATTGCTTCTTTTATCTTATTGTAATTCACTATATTAATATGTTCTGCGTCCACTCCTTTTGTCCTTTTTCACCAAGTATTGAATCCAGTAACAATTCTTCATCTTCTTCATTGACTCCCACCTCCTTACAGCAATGAACGTTTCTATTATTGGTATCGTCTGCACCAACTAACGGTTGTTTACTTATTTTGTCAGCCTTGAATTTTTTGCAACCAATTTTAAAATGGTTGAATTTATGACAATTGAGCACATTTTACCAGCACTTTCCAGTTGTATGAGTACGACCGCATTTAAAACACTCATACCGTTTTCCACTATCAAACTTATTATTATTTGTTGAAGTGTTATGTTTATTTTTGTTGTACTCATTGCTGGTATATTTTGGTTTTTTCTCTTGTTACACTATCGACTGATTGTTTTTTATTTATTTCAGATTTTATATGTACTGCATGTTGCTTTGCAAGTGAAATACTCTTAATTATTTCGACTGCCGTGTTTAAATCTAATTCCACCTCACGCAGTAATTTTTCTCTGATTTTATTATTATCTATTCCGATTATTAGCCTATCATGAATCATATTCTCATTTTCAACAAATTCACAGCTTGATGCAAGAGTTTTGAGCTCTAATAAGTAAGACTCTACAGTTTGATCGGACATTTGAGAACATGTATAAAATTTAAATCGTTCTTAGATAACATTTTTTCTTGGCTCGAAATAATTTTGAAATTGCGTGAGAACGTTATCATATGTTTTCTTATTATTACGGTTATTAAATATGAATGTAATATATATTTCAATAAACTTTGGACCAGCAATGTTTAGTAATATAGCTATTTTGGTTTCATCAGGTTTCGCATTATTTCCTGATGCAATCATAAATATATTAAATCGGAATCGGAATCTACTCCAATTTACGGATAAATTGCCTTCAAAATTAAAACTTTTAGGAACTTTAAACTCCATACCTATTTATTTATGTCACGTTTTGAATTTTTTACCAGCTCATCTGTACTACTTTAAGATCTTCATGTAGCCGTTTTATTATTCGCACATTATTAGATTTAAATAAACTATTAAACATTTTTTTTTTTTTTTTTACTGTTTTTAGAAAAATATGTTATAAAAATTTTTTTCACACCTGACACCTGTACCTTGTATCTGTACGAGACACTTAAATTTTATATAATTATTTACGGGATACACTTAATTATTAAAACAAGTATAAGTATATTATTAGCATTTATTTTATTGACATTGTATCTGTGGTAAGACTAAGCCACGACTGACTCTATCTTACGATAATAATATTATAATAATTATGTTAATTAATATCACAGGCAACGATTGTTGCGTGCTATATAAAACTAGATAGGTAACTCTACTATAATCACAATCCACAACCCATACCCATTATGTAATACATGACACATATCATTTATATAACTCGTTCAATCGGTTTTTTTTTTTTTAGTTTAGAAAGTATCCGTTGTCAAATTAACTATTAAGATAAATTTATGGATGTAATTGACATTTATAAGGTGTAAGTGTCACACTGAAAATAGTGTACATACAAAATTGGCATAAGTGCCATCATTTATGCATATGACCAATAACTAGTTTTCACGTGGTTATTAAAGTGAAGTAAGCAACGCGAGTTGTGGTGATATGGCAGTTCGCAATGCGATAATATTAAATACGAATAAATAATGATTTCCTGATATTTTATTAGGATTGCTATGACATGACAATACTGATAAATGATAAGTAAATCCATATTTTTCTGTTTTCTGTTCATCAGTTCCGTGATTTATACTTTTTGTTTTTAATCTAGTGGGTTATTAAATAGTTGTTGAATAATTGATTTTTTTTATTTTATTAAATTACTACTAACCTTTACATGATGTTTTTAAGTTTTTTTTTTTTTAATTCTGTCAATTTATTTTTATTATTTATTTAAAGAAAAATAATCAATTTTTTTTTATATTTTAACATTTTTACATATTTTGTACTCCTAAAAGCTATTAACTGTTAATTTATTATTTTTATTTTTTGTTTTTTCATACTGGTACAAAATAATTTTTGAGAAATTTTTTAATATTATAAAATATAAATTCTTACCTATCACAATGTTTTATTATCACTCAATAATTTTCATTGCCGTAATTAGAATAAAAAAAGGGAGAAGGGGGTAACATGTTTATTTTTTAGATTTAGCTTCCTCCCTGGGGGGTATTAACTTTAATGGGGAGGAGGAGTTATGGCTAATTCCCCAAGCCCTCCAATTGTGCCTATAAGTATCTTACATGGCAACTTTTTAAATTCATAATAATATTATAAATAACAATAAAATTTTTTTAATAAAAGTTGTATCAGGTATAAAATAATAAAATAATCTACAAATAAATAAAAATATATATTTTTAAGGCAAAAAACGATGATGTACTAAACATTTGTTTTTTGCCTTTACTGAACAATTGGTAAATGGCGTTTACATCAAACAGCCTTCTAACCATTGATATGATCTTAGTAATATGGATCATGATATTTAAAGTTTTCATAATTACAATTTGATTTAACTAAATTCAACAATAATGTTAATACAAGTAGAACTATAATATGTGATTAAACTTGTTCACAATTTTCAACTCTTCTTATAACCAGAAATTGAAAATGTTAATATATATTAACAAAAATAAATCTTCCATTTTTTGTATTAAACGTCATTTGAGTTATTATTTTAAAATTTAAATGCCTTTAAAAAATTACCTACCAAGTCTACAATCATATAAATAGAAAAACATATGGAAATTCTTCTGGTAAAAGAAAATATTGAGTATAATTTTAATTTAACATTTTATAAGATTTTGACTGAAAAAATCAGTTTCATACAAATTCTAATTTATTTTCTAATGTACAAACTTTTCTCAAAGCAATATGGACCTATGGCTTCTAGTTGTGGGGTAGTGCTAGAAAGTTAAATCTAAGTAGAATAGAAATCTTCAAAAATATTGCTATTAGAATTTAACAAAAGTTTCTCTCTTAATGTCTATCCATAAATTTCATAGTGATCTAAATATAAAAACAATAAATGAAGAGGCAAATTGATTTTACCATTAATGATTTCATAGATTTCATAAATGTCTAGCCTTTCATTCTAACCTCTAATAAGAAACTTAACTTCTATTTCAATACCTAGTAATGCTTTAAGATAAGATGCTTGTTATCAGTGGATTGCTTTTTTTATCAAAATCAAAACATGTTCTTTTTGTTCTCTGAATCTATTATTATTCACATTTATTATATTAAAATGAATTATTATTACTTTTTATTTTTGAAATATATTAGGATATTTTAAAGTTTATTTAAAATGCCATGGAAACAAATATGTTTAATAAAAGATATAAGAGAGATAATCGAACTGCTTCCAACAGAATGTGTTGATTTTAAAATGAGTGATTTCAATGGTGTTATAGCTGGATTAAAAATTTTATGCCATCAATGCACCAATAAGAAATTGGATAGTCTGACTCAGATTTTAAAATTATCTGAAGATTATAAAACCAGCTTATCAATTGCTAGCTATATAAGCTAGTAAGTGCCAAAAGGCAGTAACTACAGCATCATTAAATACCTACTGCTTCAAACGAACGTACTTTCAGTAAATTGAAAATAATTAAAATAATTTACGATGAACTGTGGTAGTAAATTGTCTTCAAACCTTAATGATACTATATAACAATAAAGATATTGTGGTAATTTGAATTTATAACGTTAAATAAAATCATGATAACTACTGAAAGAAAGACAGATTCTAATTTAATTTGTTGACTTTTATCAATATTGTTATTTAGTTTTTATTATAATATCTATGATATGTATAGTAAGAATATTTGTTTGTTTATATAATTTAATAATGTATTTATGTATGATATTAGTTAAAATACAATTTTAATAAAAAAAAAGAGCCGGCAAATAAGTGTGAGTGTGTGTGTGTGTAATATATACCACCTCATTAATAATTGCTAGCGCTGACCTTGAATATTATTAATAATAGTTTATATTTCATGTCTCAGATACTAACGTGAGCAAAAACTGAGAAATTATTTTATATTTGCCAAATGATTAGTCAGTTTGATAGAAACTTAGGTGGCTATGTACGTAGATTACTGTCAAGAGTCGAGATTATTAATTAGTATAATTCAGTTGGTAATGGATTTTTGATATAATTTAGAACAATGGTTCTCAAACTGCAACGCTTGGGTCACATGTTGCTCGCTACTAATTTCTAAAATGCAATAAAATATTGCAAAATTATTTAAAATACAAATTTTTTAATTATTTAAGTGTGTAGTTCAAAAGTGTAATAATAATAATTATTATATAAATATGTACTTATTATGTTATACACTTATTTTTAATGTAAAATTTGGGATTTCAGTTCTGTCATTAATAATGAAATATTTAGTTCATATTTTATTATTTAAATTCTTAATATTTAATTAAAATGCTCTTCTGTTTACTGTGATCTACTAACTGATTTTGTTTATTTTATTTGTGAAAATATTTGTTCACATATTTTATGCAGTGAGTCGGTTCTGATCTTTCGATTAAGTAAATTTTTATATAATAAAAAACAATTGGACAGTATAATATTGTCAACATATTTAACATATTTAAAAACATTTTTTTGTTATAGGTACATTAATTTTATCTGTAACTTGTAAGGAAGGTTTACTGATGCTGCTACCATATCTTCCAATGCTATGATATTGACACAAAAAATTACTGAAGTTTGGTATCTAAACATGTATCATGAGAGTATGCAACTATTCACCCGAAGCTGATTTTTATACAAGTTATTATGGACATTTACATTTTAAGTTTTATTTAAATGTATTAAATGTTATTCAGATATCAATAATCTTCATTCCAACTAGATTTTGGAAGCATTTTGTATCTATTATGAATTATTATGTAAAAATTGTAATAATATAAATAGTATGTGGAGTGTAGACCAGGGGTGACCAACCCAAATTGTTTTGTGGGCTATTTTGGTAATGCATTATAATCTTGCAGACCGCACACATGATTATGTACCTTCATATTAGATTTTTACCCAATACAAAAATATTTACCTATTAACTATTATATTATTATTGTATACTAATATTATTTTTATTATAAATTAAATATAAACTTAAATCTATGTTATCAGAAATATATTGTACTAAAATAAACACGTTTTGTTAAAAGTGTGATGATTGATGGATCTTGTGGATCATAAACTATCCAAGGTGAGTTACATGTGGCCAATGGGTTGGCCACCCTTGGTGTAGACATATTACAAATTGATTGATTTAAATAAAATTGTATAGTTATTGTATTATATTGATATATTAATTAATTAATTTGTATTATTTATTTATATATAAGGAAATAAGTTATTTTAAACACTGTATTTAAGTTCAAATAACCAATACGAATGCAATATTTTTATTTACTTTTACTGTACAAATATTAGTTTTTTTCATATTTTCACCAAATACATTTTTATAATATATGTTGTAATATTAATACTTATATAAGTAATAACATTATTTAAAGAAAAAGTAAATATTTTTTTTTTAGGCTTTTGTTATTATTTTTACTAAATATAATATATACATACATATATTTATACTATATTCGAGTTTATTTCTTTCATAAAACTGTCGTAAAATTATTTGTCCTACCTAGCTTTAATATTATTTTTGTATTCAAGTGTTCATTATTTTTCATCATATTCTTCGCTCATATGATGGGACTTGGCGGCAGTGAGGGCTCTAAGGTTTGCGGGGCCCTAGACAAAATAAATTGGGTCCTCTGAATAACATAAGTACACAGGAATGTCTTAATAAAATATATCTTGTGTATACGCCATATTTTCTAAATGAATAATCCTACAAGATTTTTCTCGCTCTGATCAAAAACTTTAATCTACATTCAATGTTTATATGTAAATAAGCATTATTTTTTACATATTGTAAAAGTTAATACGTTAACTACATAGTATGTACCAATAAAATTTTTACAGATCAAATATTATAGTAATACTAAAACCATGTATGTTCTTGTGCTAAAACGTAATGCTGAGTTTTTGTTTAGGATTAACGATTAAAGATAAATATTATGGTGGATTTATTATATTGTAAGTGAGTTTAGGTTATCTTTTTTTTTTTTTTTTGACAAAAATATGTATTTATTTATATTTTAAAATAGTTTATAACATACACAGTTTTTATATAAATACATAATATGCAGAGGTGGAACTACATTTGGATAAAGGTGGGATTTTCAGCGGGTCTCATCGTTTAAGGGGCCTCTATGTAAAAGTCTGGATCAATTTTATTATTTGCTTAAATGCATAAGATGATGTCCTCACTTATCGTATCTGCATATTTTGTTGTCACCGTCCATCTATTAAACATTAGCAAAATATAGAAAAATTTTGGAAATTCTCAATAGTTTTCTCAAAAATGGAAAAAACTACGCAAAATTTGACACAAACACCAAATAAACTATGTTTTAAAATCTGAGCGGAGCGAAGAATGTATTAGTTTTACATATCTGCCCCACTCCCCTATCATGTGTATAAAAAAACGATTTTGGATAGAAATACTGGTCCAAAAGTTTCGATTAGTAATTTTATAGATAGAAAATGTGTCAGTTGTTACTTTTAAGATGTCATTTTTCAGGATTTTGAATACTTTTTCTAAAAATTGACAAAAAACGATAAAAAAGGTTATAACCCGAATTTTTATAAATTCGATTTTATTTTTTTAACATTACTTCTAAAATAATAGAACTAGAAAGTTGAAACATTCACTAACTACTAAAAATAGTCATGCGCACGTCTTGTAAGTTTTAGATTCTGAACGGAGCGAAGAAGCTTGTGAATTTACAATAATGTTTATTCATTTATTTATTAATTTTTCGTTCTGTAAACACTTGTGTTGTATAGAAATATTGATCTAAGAGTCTCGTTTTTTTTCGAAGAATCATTTTTTGATTTAAACATCGGCTCTAGATGGTACTTATATATACATTTAGCATTTTTTAAAATTCGGGTTATTTCAAAGGGTTTACACTTAATGTCATTTTTGGATCCCTCTCCCCCCATGACCTCGGACCCCTCTTCGATTGCAATCTGATCTCAACCATGACCCCGACCCTGGCGTCCTCCCTCGACATTTGTAATTATTGTTACGTGGTTATTGTATTGGGAAACGCAGTTAAGAAAACGTGGCCTGTTGGACATTATAGAACTACTGAAAGTTTGATAGATATCATTGATTGTATTATAATCTCATAGATATTAAAAATATGGACTGGACAGGGGCGCACCCAGGATTTGTTTTTGAGGGGGGCTAAATAAAATTATCTTTTAACAGTTATTGTATTTATTTTAAAATATGTACAAAAATATTTATGATAATTTAAAAATGAATGTTTTTCGAATCGTTCTAAAGCATTTTTCCAATTATTATATCCTGTCTTTACTAATTGATTAAGTGCCTGAGAAGAACAGTTACCAGCATATGAAGGGGCAAAT
>JAIPRM010000362.1:36432-60253 GCA_025469315.1 Stegophylla sp. TES_Ste_2020 | reverse complement strand
ATTTATGTCCTAAACAATTTGGCCCATTATATAAAGATTGTGCTTGGAGCTTATTTTCCGAATATTTCAACTCGATAATTGTGTTACTTTCGAATATTATTTTTCCTCTTAGTAGTTCTTACACGTTTTCACACTATTCTGTGGCTCATCAGTAAGCCCTTCTACCTGACTATAGGTCACGCATACAAATCGGTCGGATATTCGTACGATCAAAAGGGTTGCGGTGGCCGGACAAATCGGTCGTAAGTGCCCACATGTCACGCGTGTGCGTGTGTGACCGATTAGTCGTACAACTTAGTTCGTGCACACACATACACACACACACACACACACACACTTAAGTACAAATATATATGTATATAAAATCCGTGACAAAACTCACGGGGCTAATGTTGTCTGGATTTCCGAGTGGATGAAAATAAATGAGAAAACTTTAAAACGCACCGTAACTGAATCTGAACAAAAGTTTACACTGCACCGTATTCACGCACAATTTTTGTTGTTCCGTGTGCCAGACGGGCTTTTTAACTTTTTCCACGAGACGGCTATAAACTTCATTAATTTTACGTTTTACACTTGCGCGCGCGTGTGTTTGTGAGTGAAAATTAACGAACGCGGCGGAGACAGTGAAAACGGCCCGTTTAACGTGCGCGCGTTATATTAGTATAATATTCGCGATGTATTTAAGTGATTTGTAAATCGTGTAATGTGTATTGCATACGGTTTGCAGAGCAAGATGCAGAAGAACGAAAGAGGAAGATATACTTAACAGGGACCGAAAGCGGATCCTAAAAAAAAACGGTTCCTGAAGAAATTTAAACAACCACCTCACTTGTTATACTTGAACTGAAATATTCAAATATAAAAACACGTTTGAGGTGACGATTTGAATATCCCTTATTTACCACCACGGGGTAAGTAAATATTAAAAATTAAATAGACGAAATGGTTTGTTGATCTATTTTGATTTTCGTAATTCGAATCCAATATCATATCATTTCCAAAATCGGAACCTATATGACAACGAGTAAAGGCTCCCTGTCGATATTGTAATGGTAATGGTAAGCTACGTTAGTAGGGGTAGCGGTAATGTATTTCAGCAACGACGGTATAAACGCACATGCATGATAAGTTTACCCATCCCTTCACATACATATATCACGAAGGTGATGCGTACGAATGCGTGGAAACACGTGGAGTATAACAGAAAAAAAAAATATTTCCTACAATAAAATTATTCGTCTAGGTCTCACGCACGCCATGTGTTCGAATCCTCTCTGCAATATATATATATATATATATATATTCGTAAAACCTCGATGGCGAGATTCGATAAACGTCTGGATATAAAGCTAAACGAATCTGACTGCTGGTAAATCTCTCTAGTCATCCACCCCTCCGTCCGACCAATGCCATCCCTGCCGAAATCCTTCCCACTCCTTATCCTTCTCCCTGGTTTTTGTTTTGTTCTATTTTTCCTCCGTCTTTTATATTTTTTAATGCGACCGGCATTCGAATGTATAGAGTGAAGACCGCTGCAGACAGACCTGCAGCGAGCGGCTTTATGGGGTTGTACCCTTTATCTAGCAATAATGTGGACATTAAAGAACGCGGGCATATAAAAACCATAACAATTACGCGCAAACCTAACCCATTCCCTCCGACGTGAAACGTATAAAACCACGGAATCACAATTACTTTTTTTTTTTCCGCCAGTATAAACTATCATTTATCAACCCAACATCGAACGATAAAGGATCTATTCCTCGTATACAAATAAAAGTGTGCGCGCGTGCGCGTGCGTGCGCATGTATTTGGCGATTTTTTTCCAAGAGAAGCGGATATCGGATTTTTTTTTTATGATTATTTTCGCATAAAGCTTTCTAACCGAGGTCGGCGGCAGCGAACTGTTACATTAATGCATGACTATGGATTTGATGATGAATTTTTTTTTTTTTTTTTTTATTGCCCACAGATAGCTCTACAGGGGTAATGGGGAATAAAGGGGGTAAATTTAGGAGGAGGTAGTACGGTTTATCACCTCCCATCTCATTCATAGGTTATGGGACGGCCGCCGGTGGTAGAGCGCGGGCGGGCGGGCGGACGAGGGAGTGCGAAACAGATAATCAATCATCCCGGGTGTTCCGGAATTTGTTTGTCATCGTTGCCATCTGGTGAAATAAATTAACTGAAAATATTATTCAGAATATACAAACGCGCCGCGTGCACGCGGGTTTACGGCTTACTCTTTTATGTACACTTCGGAGCAGCGCCTCATCGGAAAATTATCAATGGTCGGAAAGCGAATAAATATATGTATATATAGACCATATTATAGACATCTGTCTCAGATAATATACTAATAATAATAATAATAATAATAATTATACTGAGTACCCTGTAACGCGCGTAGCGAACAAAAGTCTAACAAAGGATTTCAACGCGTCAACTACATGGCGATTAGATGAGATAATTACTTTAAATCAATCAATACTAAATTATAATGATAAATATACTACAAAACCACCTACGAATATTTATAATTATGTGTTTAGTAGCGTAATTAATATTTCACACTAACCTAACAATAGACGTAGATTGACAACAATTTATATTTTCTCTATGTTATAATATAATGATGTTGCATTCTAGTCGAATACCGAGATTATCTACGATCGATTGGTACACCAAAATAATAGTAATAATAATAATAATAATAATAAAACTAATACATTTCGTAAAATATAATATCGTAAACGGGTATTACAGAGGTCTAGATAAGTAATAATACGAAATAGTATAAAAATATGTATTAATAAAACACGTCTAAACAAACTAGCGTGTGTCGTACACTAACATTTTCTAATGTACTAAATATTATTTTATTTTACTAAATAAAAATGTAGTATAAAAATACTTAAAATATAAAATTTGCTAAATAGCTATATGATCTAGAAAAAATAAAAATAAATACTTGTAACGTTTACTATACATAATTATTACTGTACACATCCAACTGTCAGAAGAAAATAATATAATGGGTACTGGTAACGTGATTTCCTTTTCTAGGTAGGTTAAAAAATTATTATAACGATTTTCCAGAGTACCTACTTAATATCGAATATTACTAATTATTCTATTTACTAGTTGGATCAGAACGAGTAGAAGTATTATAATATATTATTATATTAGGAACGCTTATCTAGATAAGACACCATCATAATGACAATATTATAATGTATATACATTTGTTATGAACAAAAACTGTGTGTTTTCTCAGGAAACCAATCCATATTATAAATAATATGTATCATATTTATATAATATGATATAAACTTAGTATAACATTAAAACCGTTTCGTCAAATGTGTATGCGTTTTGCAATAGTTTTTATCGTAACACTACTATTCATACGTCCACACCACACACAATTTTTGTTCAATTTGAAAAAGGGCAATAACTAGTCTATATACCGCTATGGGCTAAAATTACTACAATGTACTTTGCGTGTAAGGCTGGCCAACAACTCGGCGGCGGCGAGGAATATTTGTATTACGTTTTACATATAATAATATAAGCTGCGCGTCTCCGGGCTTGAGAAATTCGATTAAACTTTAACTTTTCAATTATTCAAAGAGCAAGAAGAAAGCGAGAGAAAGAGATAGATAGATAGAGAAAGAGGGAGAGAGAGAGAGAGAGAGAGAGAAATACTGATAAAACTTGTAACGCGCCAAAAGTTATTTGCCAGACTTTACTCTCTACTGGGTGGTGTGTTATTATATTATATAGAACGAAAACAATCAAATTTTAGGGATGGGGCAAATTTTAATACAACTAAAAAAAAAAAAAAATAATAATAATAATAAAAATTGTAATAATAATAATAATATAATATAAAAATGTAAGTATATAATATACTTGTAAAATATAAATTTTAATATTGAATATTATATTTACTCGTGTCTATTGGAGAAGAAATTGTCGAGAAGTATCTGTGTTTTCTTCGACGTGCTCGCCGTCTTCAGTCGAATATAGGCTACCTATACTCGTACACGAGTATATTATGTGTTATTCTTCATTTTGTTTTGTTTCTTCGTTTGTTTGTTTGTTTTTTTTTTTTTTTTGTCTAATTTTTTGTCCTCTTTTTATATTACGCATACGTTTTTGTATTCGTGTATAGTGTAGGAGCCACAATATATACACTTAAGTATAAAGTGCGTAGTTATACACATACCAGGTCGACTCATAGTCAGAATGAAATAAGTTTTGTATAAAAACAAAACAAAAAAAAAAAAAATTTCTGTAATACGCTTCCGAAATGAACGCAGGAGTAGTTTTATAGATAAAATAAAATAAAAGGTAAAAATAATAATAGGTAATAACAAAGAAATGAAAAAAAAAAAAACATAAAAATAACAAAAAAAAAAAGAAAAAATAAATAAAATATCCAAGACTCATCCATCTACGTATTATATACGGACATCTACCCCCCATCCCCGATACGCACGGGGTGATATTTCTTTCTTGATCGTTTTGGGGTCACCCTAAATCGTAAGCTTTTTAGTATATTCTATTTTAATGAGACAAACTTTTGTACGTCTACAGGAACGACGGTATCGCTTACACGGCGATATTATATTATACGTGCTAGCTGGTGGTACGTTATATTGTATTTGTACGAAATTCTAGTGCGCCTATTAGTCGGATCATAATATTATACGCGCGCGTTTACTACATTATAATATTATAATATTATGTACATATACAATATAATATTGGAAACGTTGTATCCACGAGACGATCTACACCGCTAATCGCTTAAGGGTACGCATAAATTAATAATAATAATAATAATAATAATAATAATAACAGGTATACACTTTCCTAACCTAACCACACACACACAAACACACAGATGGACACTAAAACACTATGCAGTTATCTAATCCTTTTACGCGCAGGTTCTCCACGTTAAGTGCTATTATATATTAATATTATATATATATATATATAGGGTTTATCCCAAAATATTTCTCATCTCAAATTACGGGCACATCAGATGCGTGTACATTGTATACGAATATAATGATATTGGAAAACAATAATATATATATATATATCGCACCTGACCGTCTTACGCATATAATATTATTATGAAATATACTTAAACACAGGAGTGATAGAAAAAAAAAAAAGTAATAAAAATAATTTTTAAAAATAATCGAAAAATGTATTTGATGATGATTTACCGTTATGGCATTGGGCCGGAGAAATACCGCAACGAGGCCTGGTCCCGATAATAGCAACCCCTACAAAATGTTAAAAAACAAAAAAAAATTTCATCATTTTTGGAACGTATAAAAAAAAAAAAAAAAAAAAAGGAAAAAAAATTGACTAATAGAAATATAAACTGTGAACTCAACGAAATTACGAGCATATAATATTATATATATATATATATATATAATATGTATATTACATATATACGTAAGTATACACATACATCACGTAATACGTCATATTTTTTATGCGTATACGTCTTCTACACACTAGAGGAAAATATCTAATTTGAATGTTCGACAAAAATCAGGCATACATTTATCGGCAATCTATATACGTATATTGTTTTATGTGTAGTAACTACAAAGTAGCTTGGCCTATATATATATATATATATATATATAATAATAATAATAGTATAATATTACGTCTCCACCTCATTATAATATTCTGCGAGTAGACTAAAATAAATGCAAATCGGCGGCAGAGTATAATCTATATATATACTATATTTTGTGAGTCGTCGGTTTCGGCAGACAACGACGTCGCCGTCTATCGCGAAACGAATTGTTTTTGTGCACCCAGAATCGGGGGTAAAGAAAACAAAATAAACGATATATGAATTATGCAAAACCACCCCCTTTGTTGTGTAATATGGATGAGTCTTGGGGAAATATTACGGTAGCGAAAAAAAAAATTATATAAATAATTATACTACTATTATAATACTAATAAAATCAAAGAAATCTTATAAAATAATAATAGTAATAATATAAATAATAAAAAAAAAAAAAGTTTGGTCGGTGAATACTCCTACATAAATTAAAACATTGCAATTTTGTATATTATCGATAATTTATTTAAATTTATTTGATAGAATAATCATTATATAATATGTAACATAATAGGTTTTTATCTTGAGACATTAAATTGTCCATTATTATTATTATACATTGTTATAAAAACAATTATCATTATAAATTAAAGTATTACAATACAATAATAATAATAATAATAATATTAATAATAATAATAATTAACTTTTTAAATTACAAACATAAAGTAAGTATAGGATTATATTTTAATTTTAATTTTTATATATAATAACAAAGAGAATCCCACAATCAGGTCATCATTCGTCTGTATAATATATTATGTATAGTGTGAATATATATAAATTATATTTTAATGTATATATATATATAAACAAAATTACATATTGCTGAATATTGTGTTTTTATAATTTCTTAAATCTAATTATTACTTTCTACAGTATTTTACATATAATATTGAAAAACACCTAACCGATTATATTATTATTTGTTAATAATTATTTTACTGGGAACCTTCTCTGACAAAATTAGACTAGTCGGACCCTCGGGCCAAAGTACAGTAACAATTTTTTTTTTTTTTTAACTATTCCAATAAACATAACGTGCTAGCTGTGGTAAATATGTATAATATTTTTTATTTATTTTTTTTTTTTAAACGTTTTCATTACATTTTTGGTATTATATCGTTTTACCGTAATGGAACACATTGGACCATGCTACTGTGAACTATCATGAATGACATTATTTTTTTTAAAAAATGACTACTAAACCCGTTTCATATATAGCAATATATAATAACATTTTGTGTACACGAAAATTGTCGTACGAACACACACTAGAATAGTACATAATATTTTATTAATTGCAACGATCATAACAAAATTTGTATTTAATAATAATAAAGAGTTTTAACGTCCAAACGAAAAAAAAAAAAAAAAAAAAAAAACAAAAGAAAAAATAAACGAACAAAAAACTTAATGGGTATACAACGCGGTAACAGCAGATATTGGTGGGGGAAAAATAGTATGATTGAATACAATTATTAAAAACCGAACGAAAAAAAGTCGAATAATAATATTAATAATTATTATAATACACAAAAATAATGTACAACGGTAGCGATTTATCACAGAATTTTTGATTAATTATTATTATATAATATTCAAGTCGTGACATTTAGGTTAGACCGATAAATAATAGGAATAGGCCAACGTCAGTGAACTTTATTTTTTGCAACACAAGTAATGAACGGAATAAAGGTGTATTACATCGTACAAAAGACAAAAAATAAATAAAGAAATAAAGAAAGAAAGTAATAAATAAACGAAACAATGCGAGAAAGAAGCGAATAACAACAATAATACGTGAAAAGAACCGTCGTGGCGATGAACATTATTTTCAATATTTGTTTCAATAACAGTTTTTTTTTTTTTTTTTGCAAATTTTCACTTGTCCCCTACTATTATACTATTATTAATTTTAATAATATTACTTTAAGTACTATTCATAATGTTAAAAACCTAAAGATTAATGTCATTTGTTTATCAAACATACACATTTTACCATTAAACCTAATAAACATCGTAACTCTATTTTAAAATTATTATTCTCTAAAACTATAATATTGTATAAGTCGACGAAAAATTAATCGTGAATCAAGAAACGTATGTTAATAATAATAATTATTATTTATTATCTTTAATTAATATATTATTATATATGTATATAAATACCGTAAACCTAGTCTAAACACAAATGTGATTAATTTTAATTATATTAAACACTACCGGAATAATAAAAATAATGCTAGCCGACCTCTAATAAAATGACTAAAATTTATATTTAAATCGTACTAGAAAAAAAGAAACATGGTTTATATACCAAGAATAATGAGTAAATTACTTAAGGTTTTATGGTATACAAACATTGACTCGTCACCGTCGCGAGCTAATATACAATAATAATAATTATAAATTATTATTATTATCGTTTTATCAATAGAAAAAAAAAAAAAAATGTGACAACCGACTTTATAAATCGACGAAGAGAGCTAATAATAATAATAATAATAATATATTACATTATCTCCGTACAAAACAATTTTGAAAATATAAAAAAAAAAAAAAAAAAATCAAAAAGTCGATTAATATCATTACATCCCTACATACGTTTGATCAATAAAAAAAAAAAAAAAAAAACAAACCCCAACGTATTGGGAAGGGGGAAACAATAGACCGAAGCGAGAAGTATTATGGACGACTCTAAACATATATATGTGTATGCGTATATATACATATATATATATTTATACATTATATATTTATATATCATTACACATATAATATATATAATGTAATGTTAGCAGTAGCCGATTTAATAAATGCATAATAAAAAATAAAAATTATTGTTATAACAATAAAAATGAAAACAAGTATAAGCGTATAGACACATAATAATGTAGCAGTAATATTAAAGTGGTACATTTTACGTATGTGCTTTTTTTTAAAAAAAAAAAAAAAAGTATACACACATATAATTATAATGTATATGTAAATATTATGTGTACACACATACGTACGTACACATATTATGTGAATGTAATGAATGAATGTATATATATTATATATATATATATATATGATGACGTGTATATATATATATATATATATACATATAGTGGTGAAAAAAGTTTTTCATTTTAAGAGAGCATTATAATATTCCGCCATAGTGTCTGAGCCGAATATTCGCAAAGCACACTCACACGTCGTGAACGTAATGGTAATATATATATATATTTTATTATTATTAAGTATATAATAATGGTATAATAAGTAAACAAATGGACAGAAAAAAAAATGAGATTAAATAAAAAATCCATTATATATAATATAATAACAGGTGTTATTGGGTCAGGCGAATGATGATAATGAATAGACAGCTAGTAATGTGATATGAGAAGGTACGCTAACACTCATACACACGCGCGCACACAAAAACACAGGAAAACAACGTATACAAAAACACACCCACACACACACACACACACACACACACACACACATACGCTAACGAGGAGAGCGACGTGTGACGTCATTAGACCAGAAGTGCAGATTCCGGTGGAAAAAGAATGCGTACACTTAATATGGTGGATACGATGATAATAATAATAATATTATTATATCGTGTGCATAATAAATATAGAAATTAAAGTACGTATGACACGAATAACGGTGAAGAAGAAAAAAAAACGATTTTTCGGGGCTTTGCGTATTCGACCCGGAGCACTGCACGTGTTAATAATAATAATAATAATAATAATAAATATAATAATAATAATAATAATAATAGTATAATATAATAATAATAATAATAATTATGTTCACAGAGGCATGGCATGCATATAGAAAGGATGGGTGTTGTGATGGTTGTGGTGATGGTCAAGCAGTGCGGGAAAAGGGAGCACAGTGACCTGTGCGTGGTTATTACCTGCTGGATACGAGAGTCCGAAACTAGGGTAACCCGAAAAACCTCGGCTAGAGGCGTACGCTGCATATGCAGCCGCCGGAAAACCTGCAACACACAAAACACATACGCAAAACATTAACATTTTTCTTTTTCTTTTTTAAATTCCACACAAATAGATGAGCTACAAAACAAGTTGTTCATAATATTATACATGTGCGCGTATTCGCGAGTCAGTGGCGCTGAGTGGTGTGTGGTGTACAATACATTATTCACAGTGGCGTCGAAATACCACCTTAGGACCTTTAAAACTAAGTGTGATGTTATTGTAATTGTATAACTCTAATTTGAGTTAAGTACTATGGACAGTAATCAAAATATACGAAAATAAGTTTCAAGTCTTTCTGGAACTATCCACTTACCGATTTTCTGAACCCCAAGATATGTGCCACCATTGGCTAATTTGGATAAAAACTGTAGGAGGACTAACATGTTTATTTGTCATTTGCCTTCTTCCCATCTAGGAGAGTTTTCAGTGGTTTTGGTTTTGGAAGAGGTTTAGTACACTCAAGATTACTACAATCCCCCATAACTGTGCTTATGTGTGCCATCGCGTTCAGTGGCGTAACGTACGATTATTTCAGTTATCTCTGATCACTGTCATATTTTACGCAAGTGTAGTGGTAATTTAATTGCGATTATATACGTATTACTACAAACCCTCTATGTTTTGTGCATGCGCATTGATGACATTGGAGGGGGGGGGCGTTGGTATACTTCGAGATCCTGTGTGTATTATACTATTATTTAAGAATAATAAATACATTTGCGGTGCACGCGTCAATCTTTAAAACTATTCGATTAATTTCGTATACCGAATTTGTTAGAAAGTAGTAGGAATAATAATTACTATTTTACTATAACAAATAATTATTATTATAACTATACACATATATCGAGTGAAAGCGATACCGTTTGAAACGGTTTATTATTTATTTATTCAATGCGTACTGTTTATGCATATATATATATATATATATTATATGGTATTATTTATACGAGGATGATTTATCGTCTTTTTGTTTCAAACCACGGGAATATATTATTACTATTATTATTATTATTATATACGATATACGTTTTAAGCGAATACACAAAGATTTCTCTTCTTTCCTCTCCCCCTTTTATATATATATATATATATATATACGTCCGACGTCCAAATGCGATATTAATATCTCGATGAATTAAACATTCCTTAATTGTGCGTCGTTAAAATAATTGTCAGATTTTATACGAAATAAGTGGATTTTCATGAGGAAAGTAAAAAAAAAATAATAAATAAAAATACGAAAAATAACGACACGATTTGAATAATAATAGTAATAATAAAACCCCGTAAAGTATAATAATATGATAAAAGTCTAATTCGACGCAAAGCTTAATTCTTTGTTTCAAATCATTTGTAATAATTAAGAGTACTGGGAAGAATACGAAAGATAAAAATAAATATGCAAAATCCGAAAACAAATCGAATTAACAAACATTTATAATTGAACTAAAGACAAAACAAAATTATTATAATTTTTTTATTTTTCCGAGAAAATTCGGTTAAACATAAAAAAAAAAAATCACTGATGGAATTGCGTCTTCGGTCCGAAATTAAATAATTGCGATTTGGCAAGAACAAAAAAACTAACCTAACGTATAATATAATGATTTATATAATATGTATGTCACGGAAAACTTTAAAGAATATGTCGTCTAAAGCTCACAACAATTAAAGTCAAGATTTTTGTAGCAATTAAAATTTATTTTATATATTATAGACTGTTCGGAATCCATTTTTATATTGAAATTTTATATTCTGATTGGAGAAATCGTTTGTGCATTAAATCTGGTTGTTTGGGCTCGTTTACTTCCGAAGTTATTGAAAAAAACAAATATGGGGGGAGGAGCATAGAAACAACAGCCCTCCGATTCTGAATATTTAAATTCTTGTTCGATTAAAGTAAGAAATTTCGATAATTAGTTTGACAGATAATCCGTATTTGATTCAGTTCATAATTCGTATAAATACATATGTATGTATGTATTTTGTAGAAGATTTCGTAAAAATTGAATTACTTTTTATGTCTTAAGATATTTATTTTTATATTAGTCTATAAAAAAAAAAACCTAAAATAAATTATATAATTTATTATATAAATGCACGAATCTATTCAGCAAATTTTTTTGGAACAATATTAGTAATCAAAAAACTGTTTTAACTGACTATAAATTTGTTTTTTTAATACTTTTAATATCGTTAAATTCATGTCTATGACAAAACGAATATTTGAAATATACCTATTTTATGAAAATATTAGTATGAAAACTGAAAATGTTTTGTTATTTCACGAATAAAAGTGGTTGTTTTTTTTATGTATTTATCCGCTGGAATTAAAATTTAAAGAAACATTTAGGAAAAAAAATGTTATCATATTTTGTATGCATTTTATTTTAAATTTTTTCAGTGCATATTCAAACACAGACTCTATTGAAAAAATCGAAATAAACGTGATATTTTAGATGTGATGTGATACGCGACAAATAGGGTGATCATTTATTAGGGGAAGGGGGGGGTGCTATTTATGTGAAACATAATGAATACAAATATGTATGACACTAAACGGTTACAAATGTTTATCGTTTTTCCTTCCGACCCTCCAATCCCTGCTCGTATGAATCCGGCCGTCCTGTGCACAGTTTCTCAACGGGAGAATTCCATTTGGCGTTTTGCGCAAAAACTTCACGCGAACAGCATTACATGTCAACGGCGTTATTTTGAATTTCATTTTCCACCGAGAAAGAGGGGGTTGTTAGGAATGGCCAGGGGATGGTGGCACATAAATAATGGTTTTCGCACGATTGCATCGGTCGCTGACGAGGACGGTGGAGGTGACAGAGAGGTAGTAGGGGTGCGAGATTCGTCCACTGCCACTCTAGTGGATGCCATCTCATCATCAGTATTTTGTACTGAAGATTGATATCGCAAATTCATTATGGTGATTCGTCGGCGTCCCCCCGAAACGCGCACAGAATCCCTCCGCCGTCTTTCCTGAGAGGAACGACGAGACAAGGAGAGAGAGAGAGAGAGAGAGAGAGAGAGAGAGAGAGAGAGAGAGAGAGAGAAAGGAAATTTCGGGATAAAAAGAGGGATGAATGTCAAATGTTTTTTCCTCCTATCATGTTCCCCCGGCGACTCGGGTCGTCGTAGCGTCCCCTCTGGCACCCTTGGACACGGGGCCGTCGGAGCACGCACGCAAAACCCGAGTGCTACTCGAGTCGAGGCTTATGCGCGGCGCGTGTGCGCGGTGCGAGAGGGCTGCGCGCAGCGGGGAGGACATGACGATCATCTGTCTTGGCACTGTCGCGATGACTGTTTGGACGTACACGAATCCATTTGTCGGGCACACAGAAAAGCTTCCATATCCTTTCTAGTGCTTTTTGGAGTGACAAGGGCTTAAAAATAAAAATACAAAAAAAAAAAAAAACAAACAACCGAGCTAGTGAGAGAGCGAGCCGGAGGCTGACGCAGTTATTATCCGTAATTAAAAATGGCTTCGGATACACATAAAACGTATACAATATGTTTTTATCCATTTTTTCACCCCGAGTTTTATTTTTTTCACTCCTCCGAAACAAAAGACCGAATAATAACACATATATTTTATAATATTTTTCCACCGAAACGTTGGTCGATAGCGATGTTTTTTGAACAATGATATTTTTGTCGCCTATACTTTAGGCACAGGGTAGAGGGATTAAATGAAAAAAAAGAAACACACTAGTTTTCTACGAAACAAATAATAATTATAATAATAGTATAATTTCAGTCGTAAATTATCAGCGCATTTGCTAGCTATTATTTTATTATACTTATCGCGTAAAATAAATCATTTTCACGTTGAACGGATTAAAGTGCGCGCGCTGCCAGAACCGTGTGACGACGATGACGATGAAGACGACGGGAACACGCCGGACACGATAAAGGAATTAGTCGTGTCTTAGAATAATTTGTTATGCGAACCCGGCGGCGCGACGGTGTCAGCCGACGGTGCGCCAGTTCCTCCCCTTCGCCGCCAACTGTGTTTTCCCTTATTTCACGACCCGCTTGTTCCACGGGGACGTGCGACGGGGCGGCGGTGGCTAAGTCGGTTGGACGGTGGCAGTGGGGTAGACCATTTGTCATTGTCTGAACACCACAAAACCCAACCCCCTACTACCTTCCCCTGCTTTCCCGGTTACCCGCCCCGTCGTCCGACCGATCAGCCACCTTCCCTGCGCACCTATAGCTATACGTCTGGGGTATAGGGTCTCTATTGTATGTGCCGGGGCCTCGCGCCTTCGGAAAAGCGCGTAGTAGAACGGAAGAGGTGGTGGAAGAGGAGGAGAGGTAATGTTTATTATTTTGTAACGACGTTACACATCAGCCTTGACGTGATATGTTACTAATGACGATGAAATCAGACAGCCCCCGCCGTTAAACTTTATTCAATTAATAATATTCAGGTAGGAAAAAAAACACGTAAAAATAAATGATAATACGCGCAAGAACGCAGAGCGTTGCATAAAAAAATTTAATTACAAAAATTTCGATTAATAAAAAAAAAAGTTCGAATTTTTTTCGTACGTTTTTTTTTTCTTTTTTTGTAATTATTATTATTGTTATTATTGTAGGTAATAAAATTGACGATAGTACTCACCGTCAGGCAAGGTTCCCAATGGCCACATAAAATCTAAAAAAAACCAAAAAAATCACAAGAATTAATATTGTGGTACATTATTAGTCTTATGTATAATAATAATATTAATTTTATGTTTAACATTACACGATTACTCGATACAAATGCAATAATATATATATTGTTAAAAACATAATCGTATATATTTTATAGACTCATTCCATAAAATATACATTAATGATAAAATTTTATCGTACAACAATGATATATTTTTTATTCAGCCATTTAAACGTGTGCATTTTAAACGTTTAATAATTTCGTGATGTTAACATATTAATACATTTCGGGGATGGTAACAGTATAGGAGGACGCGGCGATCATCGTTTTTTTTTTTTTTTTTGAAACTTCTCTTAGTTTTTTTTTTATTACTATTATTGTGAGAGCTTTCAGGACTAAACTAAACTATGTCAAGACTATGCGTTACTTATAATAATAATAAGGAAATTAACTAAATTTTGAAGAATGTATAACAATAAAATAAAAAACGAGTACCTAAATCTAATATTCTGCGAAAAACGAAAAAAATAATATCGTTAAACTGTAATCTAAGAGAATAAGATAGGAAGTGTTTCGAATTTAAATATATATATATATATATGTAAATAATAAATAAAAAAAAAAAACGGGCTGACAACTATACGTGTTATAAAATTTTAATATGACCCGTTACACGGAGGTCTTATGGACACGTTTCAATGTATATTTTGTGTATATATATATAAATATAATATACTAAGATACAGGTTGGATCGGAAAACATTTTTTAGACGGTTTCCGATTCCAATCTCTTTTTTTATTATGATTATATATGGATGCATTACAATATTATCAATAACACTATCTAAACACAACAAAGTTAGAGTACGTATATAAACGAAATATTACAGTAAAAAATATATAAGTATGTCCGCTAAACATCAAACTAATCATTTATTATGAAGAACCATAATCCGATTTCTAATATAATAAGTTTAATTAAACACTATGGGTATATATAATATAACTATAACTCGTCAGTCATGGTTCTTTAATACTTAATAATAATAATGTGTTACTATTCAACTATGTGTATGTGATGTGTTATGTGTTTACGGGTTGCGCTTAATGATGGTAGATACGAATTGAATTTTTAACGTAATGAAGAAAAGACCAAATCGCGGCGTATTGAATGCACTTTTCGTGTTGATATGTATATATAAACTCGAAGAAATAAAAAAAAAATCTTTTCGCGGTTTATATTTTATTATTATTATTATTTTTTTTTTCCGTAGCTTTGAGTCGTAATGAAATCTCTCTAAACTAATGGTTCAGATGCACCGCGCGTAGAACTGTCAGTGAAGCGAAACTATAACATCCATCTCGATCTATTGCGTGGCATAGGCGTGCGGATTGGCGCAAACAAGGAAAATATATCATTTTTTTTTTTTTTTTTTTTTTTAGCGTCTAAAGAATATTGATCGGAACTTTTTCAAGAGCTTATAATGCCTGGAAGAGCATAAGCCGATTAATGTCGAACAATATGATGGAAAAATCCCATCAAACTGTTTGTTGGTCCGTTAGGCGAGATTTTTTCCCCTTTTTATTTATTTATTTGTTTTTTTTTTTTTTTAAATAAAAATCACGTTTTAAAAAGAAGCGTGGCGAGATGATGGATTTGAAAAGAGGAACAGAAAAAAAAAATTGAATGGGTACGTGGTGGTAGAGGAATATTCGACCCATGCTTAAGACCAGGATATGTTTTTTAGAAAATTTCCCTACACCCACGTGCGTGGATACTTAAAGGCTAGGTTAGGGGCGGACGGAAGGGCTTGATAGTGATAAGTAATCAAATGGGGGTGGGGGGTTCTCAAATATATTTTTTTTTAATATAATATTATAATCAAGGAATAACAAAATGACTGTGGTGTATAAAAAATAAGCTGATATTCAACTATTTTATCTGTTCACGACGTGACGGCTATTACTACGACTCCCCATCGAGCACTGAGGTCATGTTGTATTTTTATTATTTTATGTAGCAGTCTCTTCGAGTATCAGAGTCTTTGATCTTTTTTTTCGGGTGGGGGGGATGGGGGTGACAGAAAAACGGCTAATAAATGTAAATAGTTCGAGTAACGACACGATACATAGTAACGCATCTGAGATCACTTCTGGACGATATGCGGTGTGTATTCTGGTCGATAGTTAAAAAATGATATTGGCGTGTTAAAGTGGATTCGAAATTTCGATATGCATGAAAAACAGGTTTCGCAGTGAACGTGCTGCGAAAGATATGCGTATTCAAAAAAATATATGTATATATTCGATACATCAATGTCGCGTATATTTGTCTCGAACGACAAGACACGTTATGTGCAATACCGCGAGATATCGGCACAATGAATTTATATGGATTTAATTCACCAAAATATTACGTGTAAAATACGTGGATATGTAATGAGTTGCATCAAAATGGACCCATCAAAACACTACTATATAATATAATAATATACTGTCTAGGTGAATAATACAAAATTATAATATTTAATTTACTTTGTCAATTATTTTATACTCTATATGGAAAACATCACAAAAGTACGTAATGTAATAGTAATTAGTAATAATAATAATATGATCTATTCTACAGATAATTTTATATGATTATGTAGGTACGAAATAATAATAATATGATAATATAATATCATCTAATTTGGGATTTATCAATAATATTATCTATTCTAATCGTTTTAATAATATCACGGTTACGGGTAACGTTAATATATCGTTTATCGAAACAAAATTTCGATCACGACAATATAATAATAAATAATATTACGTGTGTAAATACGCTACTGGAATCGGGTTAATGATATATAATTGACAATTGCAACGTAAAAAAAAAAAAAAAAAAAATGGTTTATAAACAAATATACCAAGAGCAGGCCACACCAGACAGAGATAACTTACGGTTCTATTAGTACATCCATTTCGGTCGCGGTAAAACATAGGCCGCGAGTAAAATCTTTCAATTTTCACTACACCAGTCCCAAAGCTCTCCCGCAGACTTAAACGGTTTTTTTTTTTTAACAAATTTGGTATGCACGCAGAAAAACAATAATTTTATAACGAGGACATAAGCAAACCGCTGCACTCTATTTTATATCAAGGTTCTTTTCCCCTCTTGGAAAAAATAATAATATATAGGACACGAGTTTTAGGGACGCGATCGATAAGAATTAACGAAAATTAACAAGCCGAAACAACGGAACAATATAATTTTGTTGGGTCGGAAAATTGGGTGAATTGAGAAGGTGTCGAAATTACACGCGAACGTTGTTCTACTGAGATCTTATTAAACGAACTCAAACTAAATGAGAACAAAAAACGAATCGGTTTAAAAAAAATAATAAAAAATGTATGACTTTGTGTCATTAGGTTAGGAATGCATTGCGTATTTTACATAAAAAACAAGGGTATCGAGGGATAGGGATGTCATACAATTAACCTAAACGTACTATAAATAATCACTTATTCTGGTAATAAATTATAACAGCGGGGTAATTTTTTTTTTCTTCGGACGGGATACCGAGATGCGTGGTTAAGTCGGGTTAAGTTTAGGTTTTCAGAACGTTATCGGTACGGTCTGGTATAAGCCGGTCACGTCGGTTGCCCCGCCGGGCACGCCCTGGACCGCGAACGCCAGCCCGTCGGGCAAATTAAACGCAACCGTGTGCGGCGGAGGCGGCGGTGCCAGCGACTGCTGTGGTTGCGCGTTCACGGGCAACCGGACGCCGGCGGCGGCTGCTGCGGCCGCGGCGGCCAGCAGACGTTTGCACGCGGCCGCCTGCTGCTGCATCGCTCCGATCATCGGTAACTGGACGAGCGCGGCGGCGGCCGCGGGCTGCTGGTGGTGATGGTGTTGCGGTTGCGGTTGGTGATGGTGGTGCTGATGCGGGTTATGGTGCTGTACGTGGAGCTGGTGGTGGTGCAGCAGCTGTTGCTGGTGGTGATGGTGCAAGTGATGGGGTTGGCCGGCGGCGGCCGCGGCCAGCACGGCGGACTGTTGCGGCAGCGGGTACGGCGCGAAACGATATCCGATCGCCGTGGCCGCAGTGGACGGCGTGGACAAGATCGCACCACCACCCCCACCACCACCGCCGCCAAAACCGATATTCCCGCCACCGCCGCCGCCAGCACCGCAAACACCTGCACCAACGCCACCACCGCCGCCGAGCATCACGGTGCTGGCGGCCGAGACGACCGCCGCCGCCGCGGCCGAGCCAGACGGTGAACCGACTAGACGGTGGTGATGATGGTGATGGTGGCACACCCGTGACCCACCACCGGCGGCGCACAAGCCCACACCCGGTTTTTTCATTACAATAAACTCACCGTAAGTTCCGCGGCCAGCTGCTCGCGTTTTCGCCAGGTTTGCCGGCAGCATCACTTCCTTCGGCTGCGCTTTTTTGCATTCCACCTGTAAAGCGACAAGCAAAATACATTTTAATAAATAATAATAATATTTAATTATGTTACCCTAATGTCTACTACCCCCATTCGTGGTATACCGAACAAGTTTGTAGTCCCGTGTAACGATATAAAAATATAAAATATGATACAACCTCCACCACTAATGGATGTTCCAAAACAGTGGGCTCTCCCTGATAATAATAATAATGTTAGCAAACTTAGTGTCTGCTATTCAGACGTTTCACTAAAAAATATGTTTTTTTTTTTTTTAATTTACCATATGCAGATACCGTATGGCTTTAATTTCGTATGGTTATTTCTTTGTTCGTTATTTACCTTTATTAAAGTAAAACTTGAAAAAATCGCAATACGCGATCAATAAATCTTTTTTTCGAATATTTAATGATTTCGCACTGTGTTCTAACTGAGCTGATTTGAGTGCACGATACGGTGGAACGCTCTACGACCGCGCTCACCCCCTTGCACTACTTTTCGCCATATATTCATCGCCAGGGCGCGTTTTATTTCCGATCAATTACGTCGTTGTTCACAGGAATTCCCGATTTCGGTTTTCGAGCGACTCCGGGTGTCCCCATCGTAAAACCGCGCGCGTTTGGGTGAGAGCACGAATTTAGGTCTGACATAATATGCATTCATATAGCGTTCGCGCGTAGTATATATATAAAAAAAAAAAAACAATTGTAATCGGTTCGAAGAAACGTGCGTAATAATTATTATTACCGTCAACGCAATTATTTATTCATTCGTAACAGTCGTTGCCTTGCACCACGATCCACCTCAATCACCCCCGTAGTCACACACCGTATTGAAAAACTAAACGAATTCCCATATTATAATAATATACAGCACTGAACACTAACCAGTAGACCGAATCATAAATTCGTTAAAAAAAAGTTTAAACTAACGCGTTATTGTATACTCGGTAAGCCAGCGAAAACAGTACGACTCATTGAAAAATACTAGATTCCGAACGAAGCAAAGAAGCCAGTGTCCTTACAATGATGTTTTCTTTTTTTTCTGTAAACAATTTTTTTTGCATGAAAATACTTATCCGAAAATCTCAACCAGCAACTTTTTGAAACCTCATTTCTAGGTCATTTTTTAAATTTCTCGATTTCTCAATTCTCTTTTGGCAAAAACTACCCAAAATTTGGCAAAAAGACTTAGATTAACAGTTTCGGGCGTTTCTCTTTCTTTTTCACTGACGGCGTAATGTACGAGTGAGCAGAGTGGATCACACACCTCCGTGAGTATAATATATCGTATATCCCGATAGTGACACTTCGACGTGTCGCGTAATGGACGCGAGCGATAACGAAAATACGGACAACAAACGTATACCTATAATAGTGTGATATACACGAGCGAATAAATCGCGCGGCGACGTCGCGGTGAGTTCGACGAATGGAAAGCGCGCGATGGATTAGATTCAACGGATTAACGTTTCTCGTTCCCGGTTAATTGACAGCGCGCCGACACGTTTAATAATAATAATAATAATAATAATGTATTATAATGGCGGTATAATACACCGCCGGAATGATATTGTTACGCTATGCTCTATGCACCATTGTTCCGTTCAAATGCGCAAAATATTATAAACGATGACGAATAATTAGAATACGGATTTCGATAGAATTTGTTTTGATTTTTTTCCATTTGCTTGAAACAAAGATGTGTCAGCTAAAAATATACGGTCCATATTGATTAGAATAAAATACTAGATTTTCATTGTTTTTTCTTCTTCGGTTTTCTGGGTAAATTTTTGCTTTTAAGTTACATTTTATAACATTTTCTCTCGAAAATATGTTCTAAACAAACTCATTTGAAATGTAAATTATCACTTTTATATCATATAATGTGTTTGGAGGACGTAGCTCAATCAATTGGTATCTCATTGTAGTTAATTTAACAGGGTTGACTAATCGATATAACATTTATAAATATATTAACGTTTTAAAAGTAGGTTCTCATAATATCTTATATTTATTTAGTAAATATTACAAAAAAAAATCGGTAAAACGCTATTTTTACATTTTTTTCTGGTAAATTTGTAGAATTTCATTGCTTTACATTTACATAGTTCTTCTATGGTTTTTCAGTGCTCAAAATTCTTATCAAAAAATAAAAAAATAGGGAGTTTGAAAAATATTAACGAACGAAATACGTGGATTTCTGAACACCTTGTATATTATGTAAGTTATTTTCATAACTATTTTGAATATAGTTTTTATTCATCGATAGCACTTTTCAGAAAAGAAACGGACAGTTGTTCTAAGTTATATATCTTTTGTCAAAAAAAAAAAAACAAGAAATTGAGGATGAATTATTGTTTTATAAGGGTAGCTTAACTTATAGCTTTCCAAGGGAGGAAAAGATTAATGTGAGCATGTCGTAACCCGGATTCCACATTAGATACTACGACGATTCCTACGGTCTGTGGCGGAAAACGTCATTGCGTACGGAATAAATAGGTACGCGCATATTATTACACAGCAATTGCTTCACATCGGTACGGGCAAGGGGTAGGATGATAGACGTACGCGTGTATGTGTGTGTGTGTGTGTGTGTGACCTATGGGGTAAGGGATAAATCAGCATTTCAAAAGAAACTTAACCGGAGCGCGTTCAAATGGGAAAATGAAAAATAAAATAAAACCTCGAGCAGCCAGAAAAGAGGTAACTTTTAATAATAATAGTCTCGACCCCCTCCCGCCACCAGAGCTGTATACGAGCTTATATCGTATGTATTTGGAGGGAAACAAGTAGCGGTAGCAAGGATGCCATCTATCATACGCAAACGAGACACGAGCCTCATTATTCACGGAGTCTCTCAATATGCGCATATTATAATATACTATACGACGGTACGTGTAAAGGAAACGAATGTTTGTTCGGTGCTCCGGGTTACCGTGTGTAAATGCATCAGCTCAAACATTTTTTTTGTACTTGAGCAGTACACTTCATGAAGTGATAACTGGAACTAGATATAGGATATACCTATAACTTTGGGCTCTACTACATAGCCCAGGGTTTCCAACCTTCCTTCCAGTCCAGTCCTAGACACTTTAATTTGTTTTACGCTTTCTATGATCTATATTAACTTATTGATGTAGGACAAAACTACATTTCGTTTGTTTGATAAAAAAATTACGAACAAATATGCATTATTGCGATTCAAATCGTATTTACAATGGTCAGAATAGCATTGAAGTTTTTTTTTCGTCCTTAGTCCTTTACAGTTTGAAATTTTAGCTTGGAAAATCCTTTTCTTGAAAAACTATAAGAGGTACCACTAAAATAAAATAAATGAGATATTTTTCTAAATTTTTTTTTGCTTAATAGTAATACTACTACTACTAAGTATTAAGTAAAACTAAGTATAGTTACTTTAATAGTATAATTCAGGAAAATAACTTTTTTATTATTATTATTCTCTTTTTATGAGGTTATTTGTCCCACGTTACAAAATTTAAAAAGCTGGTAATCCTAGTTATGCCTGTGAACGGAATAACTTTCTAATCTCTGTAATATTATAAAAACGGAGCTTCGTTCAAAAATAATGCTCTTTTTACTTGTTTATTCCGTAAAAAGAGATAAATAAGATTACCGTGATGAAGATTTTATTCCTATTCCATAAGTTTTTTTAAATTTTTTATGAGTATCATATTTTCTCAAATCATTATTAATGCATCGTATGAATCGTAATGAAAAGCGGTTGTTTATTTTTTTTTAATTAAACCTGAGTCTGGAAGTATATTATAAGGAGAGTTTTTTGTAATTTCTTTGTAGTGAATCCATTTGGGAGGGTGGAATTTAGTCGTACCAGAGTCAAAAATCTGCTCGCCCCACAGCCTTACACACACACACACACACACACAACATTCGTAAATATTCGGAAAACGAGACGCGCTTTTCGCACGCCCCGAAAATTCCGTCCGTTTTACGGTTTTTTTTTTTCTTTCCATTCGAAATCCTATTTCTATTTCCAGCACACAAACCCTGGGGTCGCGCGTGTCCTCCGCCCCAATCGTGTCCGGCGTACGTGATGTTTAAAGATACGCATTCGACACCACGTGTGAACGATACAACACACCGACCGCAAAGCTAAAAACGACGGCCGTCAATGACATATCCGTCCGGGACACTGGATACAGTACACGACGACGACGGCGGATACGATCCGGTAATGGACGAGGTGGTTATATGGATGGTAAATGGAGACGGACAATTTTCGCAATTCCCTTACCATTCACCTCTCGTACTGTCGTTATGTTATATTGTTTCAGGATTTTCGTTCGACTGCGATAACTCTCTCTCTCTCCCACCTTCTCCCTTGTTGGCTACCCCGAAGTTGATTGGGTAATTTTCCGGTTCTGCGGGTCAAGCACTATACAAGAAAGAGAGAGAGAAAGACGTGAAAAAAAAAGAACAAAGGATCAAGACGTACAAAAGACCATTTCTCTTCCATTCTCTCTCTCTCTCTCCCCTCGAAATCATCAGACGTTACGTCATCGCCTCCATCGACGTCGTCTTTGGCAATTCGCTCGAACGGACATACGACAATAAAACGACGATAATTGTACATTATCGCGCAGGCAATTACTAATATTGTTTAAATTCCGGAAAAAATGGAATATTGAATTAACTCACTTTTCTTTGTTTTACAGACTCGTAGAACCCTGAATAATAATGAGGACGTATGAAATGAAGGTGTTAAGAACTATAACTGCACTGTAATCGAACGAAATAGTAAAAAGTCCACTTTGATACGATATTAATTTGTCGTTTTAATTCGTTCAATTAAAGTTTTGTTCGATGCATAACTGTTGCCTCAAAGAATTTTTCAAGACTCTTATTTCAGGTCGATCCCCAGGGGGAAATCGAATGACTCCACACCCCCCGACGACGCGCTCGACCCTTAAAAACGAGTTTTACAACTTGTATATATTAATATAAACTTGCCAAGCGATTCTAAATCAACGTGAGC